>OX333076.1:33820565-33985565 GCA_946863875.1 Alloplasta piceator | reverse complement strand
AATGTGAAATTTTACATAACATTGGCAGTCTCCTCCGATTTTGATAATTTTTGTCATACTTTTTTGGAGTAACAAAAAACATTAACAATAACCTTGAAAAATGAGTTCCAAAAATGCTCTTTCGAGACCTCAAAAAAAAATACAGTGCTGGCTGTAATTGAAAACATGTTTTTTAAGCTGCGCACTACGATAACATTTTGATTTTTACTATTTTTTTCTACAATTTTAAAGGATTTTCGATATTTCTATAGATTTGAAAGTTGAATGATTTCTATAGATGAGACTTTTTTTTAGCGAATTTCAGAAATATTGCAATTCATTGATACCTGAAAAAGTTACAGCTGATTTAAAAAAAACGAAAATTTGAATTCTGACATGAAAAAAATGAACATTTGTAAAAAGTGGTAAATATTGAGATGTAATTTTTGCACGATGCTTTAAAAATTATGGAAAATTACAAAATCAATACCGATTATTAATTTTTTTATGAAACGAGCGTTGTGGGAGTTTTTCAAAGTTTGAGGGTGGTAATTACTTTTTTTTTTTTTTATTCCAAGATATCTTTGAGTCGATAATAAGATGATATTGAAAATAATTCAAAATCGGTGGAGCTTTATTGACATGAAACATGCCAATGCATATACATGGCATATATATACACATAAAACCGAAAGATTCCTGCGGTCAATTTTTTTTGTCGCTTAACTTTGACTTCTCATATTTTGTAGAATTCACGTGAGACGTTTCCCAAATGTACAGTTGAAAGAAAATTCTATGAATATATTCGATATTTTTGTAACGCGAATTATGTGGATTGCTATACGTGTTTTCTGCAGTTGAAAAACGAAAATTGAGAATTTGTATGATTTATGAATGCATAAACATATGTGTATATATATATCAATATACATGTGGGTCATTTCATGTCAAATCGATCAATAGTTGGAATCGATTCCTGTCAATTTCGATGAAATTTGGTCAGAATTTTTCTTTTGTTATAAAACGAAATCCTACCAAAGGAAAAAAATTTCAAATTTTTTTTCGAAAGTTATGCAAAATTCAAAATTTCACAATTTTTTTTCAATTTCTTAAGTTTGGTTTTTAAATATCTCGAAAACTATTATAGTTGTGAAAAAATCGTTCTGGGTTCGTCTTAAAAAGTATACTTGCGGCTGCGAAAAAAAAATATTCTAAAACAAAATTTGAAAAATGATGAATTTGGAGAATTTTAAATTTTTCAAAATCGAGAAAATCCACGAACAACATTAAAATGTTGGTTTAATTCTTTAAATATAATACCTTGTACTGATCTTGAAAGATCCTGACATTTTCAGAAAGGTGTTTTTTTTGTTAAAAAAAATATGAATTTTTAAATTTTGGTAGAAAAAAAAATTTTCGTTACCTCCAAGTCAAGTAAAGTTGAGTAATCATGTAATTTTGTAATTTTGGGCAGTAAAAATTACTTGATTGCTCAACTTTACTTAACTTGGGGGTAAAGAAAAAAATTTTTTTTACCAAATTGAAAAATTCATATTTTTCAAACCAAAAAACACGTTTCTGAAAATTTCATCTTTTAAGATCAATACAACGTATTATATAAAAAAATTGAACCAAAAATTGAATGTTGATCGTGGATTTTCTCGATTTTGAAAAATTTAAAATTCTCCAAATTCATCATTTTTCAAATTTTGTTTTGGAATATTTTTTTTTCGTAGCCCCATACTCTTCAAGACGAATCCTGTACGATTTTTTCGTAACTATACTAGTTTTCGAGATAATTCAAAAATAAACTTGAAAAATTGAAAAAGTGGTGCAATTTTGAATTTTCAAAAAAAAAAAACAAAATGAAATTTTTCTCCTTTGATAGAACTTCGTTTTATGATAAAAGAAAACTTCTGACCAAATTTCATCGAAATTGAAAGGGGTCGATACCAACTATTGGTCAATTTGACATGGAATAACCCATGTACATTTTTATATACACAGAATTTTTCAAAATCGTAAAATGCATTTCACCCTGTTATTGTAGTATTATAAAAAATTTCTCGAATTATTTCTGCAAGACTTGGCGAGGAATAAAAATTGCGAATCGCGCTCTATCGCCGGATGATTCAATTTTTTTTCCCATCAAAACTGCGATAATCTTGATGAAAGATGAGAAAGAGAAGAGTGTGAGAAAAAAAACCGTTTTATCATTATTATCGAGGAACCATTAACGAGATGTAAACCCGCTGAATCTCAAGAGTGAAAAAGAAAAAAGAAACAAAGTTCCGCGAGGCAAAACAGTCCAAAATTTAGCGACGAATTTTAAGTACATTCATAGAGACTATATAGAGAGCATTCATTTGTTAAAACCACTTGTTATGATAATACGTGTATTATAATTTATCATAATGTCATCTGTAAATATAGACTGTAAGGATTAATTAGAAATAATAGATATTTCAAATAAATTCATGATATAACTAAATTGATCATTGTTTGCTCAATTATAGATATATATATTTTTTTTCATTAATGCCATTTATCATTTCTCACCATCTTCTTGCTACTCATTATTCTTTTTCAAGTATGTTTACATATTTAGAGATGGTCCAATAACATGAAATTCCAAAGTAGAGTGAAAAATAAACAAATAGGCGTGAACAAATATTTAACATTTTATAACAAAATTAAAACGTTCTTCTCTTTGCATTTCTGACGCAAAAAAATGCAATTAAGACCCCACAAACTGTTGCAGTCATCAGTTTTCCATCAATAATTTATTGATTAATGATAAATAAAGAGCAAACCCACTAATTGGAATTTGCTTGTCACTTCCAAAACTTAATGAGCAATTAAATTTCTCCATATTAGCTCATCTTCAATGGAAGCTTTGTAAATAGCAATAAGCGGAAAAACAACGGGCATCTTTTAATTTGTATGTTTTCACTCAAATATTATACGTTTTGTTGAATTTTCATAGTTTTGGAACGATCGTTACAAAATTATGAAAGCTGAAATATCGACGGTCGGTAAAGAAATTAGCCAAATATACATAAAAAGAATTGTACCTGCTGATTACGAAACAGCGGGTACCATTCTTTTTATGGATAATTTTTTGGGTTTTTCGGAAAACGCCAAATCTTTCTAAATGCGTAATTGGAATATCCACTTCCTAAGAATTTGCGTTTTTTCGAAAAGTCAAAGCACCCGTGGGTAGATAGTTGCCGAAAGTATAATGTAATGCATTATTTATTTTAGAAATAATAAAAATTCTACGATAGAAACATTAAACATTATTTTTGTAATGAAAAATGTGAAACTTAACGATTATGCATTAAATTAATAATGAATAATGCAAAAACGTAACATTATTCATTACAACAGTCATGGATAATGCTAAACGCTGCCATTATCCATTATTACAGTAATGGGTAATTCAAAGTAGAAACATATTTTCATTACTATATAGTAATGAATGGTACAAAACTGAAGAATAATGCATTACTTTGAGTAATGCATTACATTGAGCAATGCATTACTTTTAATAATCCATTAAATTGAGCGATTCATTACTTTGGGTAACACATTACATCGAGCAGTGCATTACTTCAAATGACGCATTACATCTATAAATAATGTATTACTTTGAGTAATGGTTTGAAGGAATAAAAATAATTTCTGTATGTAGAAAGCAATGTAGAATTACAGGGTAATTCGTTTGTTTAGATTTCCCTGTATGGAAATTCGTTTGTTTAGATTCCTAATTTTTTACTTCGAAAAGATAATTCGGTACTTTGTTTTTTTTTTTTTTTTATTTGTTAGATCAGATTTAAACCTACAGCATCTTTTTTTTTTAATCTTTGACCGGAAATTGTCAAGAGAATAATAATTCCTGTTCATATACGATTGTTTACTTTTCTTTTACTTTCGAATAATTCCATGTATTTCTTTTCAATTTGTGAATCAACCAAAGGAAAAAATCATCTTCCACTTGTGCATTTTTTTATTTGTTAGATAAAAGGGAAATGCGCAGCATACATATATGTTTTATTCTCGTTCGACTCAAATTTTCAATTCTAATTTCAAATTTCAAAACGGGGATTATTAGTTTCGTTGACCTTCCGATGTTTACATTTTTGGTTTTTTTTACTTAAAAAAATTTCATAAACCCATACCATCGAGTCCCTGAACCGGTTTCATCAATCCATATTTCCCACTTTCGTAAATAAAAGGAAGATTTTATCGCATTGTCCTACTGGACTACGAATGTATAATAGTACATTACATCACAAGGACGCACTGTGGGCAGAATCACAGAAAAATCGGCAAAACCCAAAAATTGAGTGTTCTCATTTCGTATTTCTATGTATGTCATTTCAAAGACCAGGTATTTGTACGCCCTATTGTAAAAGGACCGGTCCCTACCCTTCGCGGTACTCGACTTACGACAGTCTGAACTCGACCGTTCGAGAGTGAAGAACGTAGCGATTTTGTACGCTGAAATTTTCGATTCACGCAAAGTGAAATATATTTTGTTCTACGTTACCGATTTCAAATCGGTAAAATGGGAGATAATCTTGAAGGTATGTAGAATATTATCATGTCAAATAGTTTTTTGAAATTTGAAATATTGTATGTATAAAAGAGTGTTCAATGTATGCATTTTAAGCAAGCTTGTAAATTTATTTTTCCAAAAGAAGTATAAAAATAGTTGTGATCCCAGGAGATCCCAGACTTTTGAACATTGTAGCCTATTGATAATGTTATTAAGATTAGAATTTATAAAAAAAATTCTGCAGATTGTTGCATATCTGGCTTTGGGAACCGGAATTCTCATGTCGCGCAACGCTTGGCTTCTTTGTTCAGGCTGAGCGCATAGTCCCCAGCAGGTAAACGTATACCTGCTGGGGACAATAGCCGGTCCTTGTGGAATATAAAATAATTTTCTACCCAGTGATCTATTCGTAAAGAGTCATGATTCATGTAACGGGTGTTCAAAATGTTACAATAATTTATTCTATCATTTACAATTAGATTAAAATTTTTCCCATGAACACATTCATTTTTAGTAAATGTTTATCATACTTGTTTTATTCTAGGTTCACGTGCCATGGATTACACGTGCACTTATCAGGATATTTTTGGAATGATTAAGGAGAAATTTAAATTGTGCCTGGATGAGCAACTTCAGATTTTTGAGGAAAAAATTACTCTTGAGTCATCCGAATCTTTCACGATTGACAACAATGAAGAGGATTCATTAAAAAAATTACTTTGTAATATCAAAAGTAGATGGCGCGAAGTGCACAGAAGCCACGATGCATTTAAAAAAAAAAATGAAAAATGGTTGCAAACTTCAATAACTATTTTGGTAATTAATTTTATTGATGTTTCGAAAACTCGAGTTATGGGTCAAGATGTATAGTATAACGCTCGCGCTATTTTTTTCAGAATTGTACGAAACCAATTGGAGAGCCATCAACTTCAGGTGTATCTGGGCGACCTCGAAAATTGAGTTTCGAAGAGTCGAGTGAACGTACCAAGAAAAGAAGGCCTTTAGAAGTCAGTGAAAAGCATTGCGTGGAGGAATTAAGTTTGGCCACCAGGATGAGACTCAGTTCTGCAGGATTAAACGATGCTGCCACTATTTTAAAAAACATCACAACAAAATCTCCCTCAAGAGCTGCGAGATACCGAACAGCATATGAATCGTCGATAGATCCACGGCTAGTTGAGATGTCTGGAGATGAAGCACTGATAGATTTTGTAAATGCAAAACTAACAAAACAGCAATACATAGACATCAGGCGATCTTTGAGAAATAAAAAAGTTGCTATTTATCCATCGTACGCAAAAGTCGTTGCTGCTAAAAACCGTTGTTACCCTTCAGATATAACGGTAACTGAGACTTTAGCCGAAGTGAAATTACAGTCTTTGATTGATCACACTTGCGACAGAATTCTAAAGTTGCAAACTGACGTGATTAACTCTTTGCGCCCTGAAGAATCGAAGAATTTAAGACTAATTTGTAAATGGGGTTGTGATGGAAGCTCTGGGCACAGTGAATACAAACAAAAGTTTACGAATGCTGAGAGTTCTGATGCGAGTATATTTTTAACGTCTTTAGCTCCATTGCAAATTTTAGGATCGGATATCTCAAAAAAAGAATTCGTCCTTTGGAAAAATCCCAGGCCCTCATCTCCACGGTATTGTCGCCCTATTAGAATTCAATTTTTAAAAGAAACTGTGTCGTCAACGATTCAGGAACGGCAACACGTTGATAATCAGATCGAGTCTCACCCCTTTTACGACATTTATTGACGGGAAGGAAGTTACTGTTAAATACGAGCTGTATTTCACTATGATTGACGGCAAAGTTTGCAACTCCGTGACAAATACAAAATCCGCAATGAGAACAGCGACCATGCAAGACGTTTTCAATCGACTCCTCTTAACTTCAGATCCGTACATATCGAGCATGGGCAAGCAGTATCCGAAAAAAGCAAAAAGTTTATCACCAGAAGCATTGCAACTTTTGCTCTGTACCGATAGTTCTCGAGATAAGTATGGTTTAGGTGAATTAATGGAATACACGAGTGACGAATCAGAATCCACCAATTCCTCTGACGACGGCGATCGCGATTCCGACGCTGACGATTATGATTAATATTGAAATCAGGAATAATTATTGATAATTAATATTATTATTATTAATTATTAATTATTCTATGTAACGCACGTATTATTTTCGGTAAAATTTAATTCGTTAAGTGTCGATTGCTGTTTCAAATGTATTTAGCAATAAAATTCGTTAAAAATGATTTATAACTAATTTTCCGAAATTATTTGAAAACTTTCCCTCACTTCCAGACAATCGTTTTGTTTTCCCCAAATCTCATTCAAAATTTATA
Source organism: Alloplasta piceator (assembly GCA_946863875.1). Classification (NCBI taxonomy): domain Eukaryota; kingdom Metazoa; phylum Arthropoda; class Insecta; order Hymenoptera; family Ichneumonidae; genus Alloplasta; species Alloplasta piceator. The sequence goes on along the minus strand of OX333076.1, from coordinate 33,978,669 downwards.
AAAAACAACCTTCAAAACACAAATATTGATTTCTGATAGCAAAAGTTGCTTATGAGTAAGATAAAAATATATTTTCGGTTCGCCATTTTGTTTTTTTTCGAAATTTTGATTCAGGATTTTCAATAAGTGACTTTTAAACCGCAAATTTACCGATCCCTACACAAATCGGATGCTTTTTAGTGATGCAGATAGTCACTTCCGGTCCGCCATTTTGTTTTTTCGAAATTTTGATTCAAGATTTTCAATAAGTGACTTTTAAACCGCAAATTTACCGATCCCTACTCAAATCGGATGCTTTTTAGTAACGCAGATAGTCACTTCCGGTCTGCCATTTTGTTTTTTCAAAATTTGGATTTGAGATTTTTAATCAGTGACTCTTAAACCGCTAATTTACCGACCCCTACTCAAATCGGATTCTTTTTAGTAACGCAGATAGTCACTTCCGGTCCGCCATTTTGTTTTTTCGAAATTTTGATTCAAGATTTTCAATAAGTGACTTTTAAACCGCAAATTTACCGATCCCTACTCAAATCGGATGCTTTTTAGTAACGCAGATAGTCACTTCCGGTCTGCCATTTTGTTTTTTCAAAATTTGGATTTGAGATTTTTAATCAGTGACTTTTAAACCGCTAATTTACCGATCCCTACTCAAATCGGATTCTTTTTAGTGACGCAGATAGTCACTTCCGGTCCGCCATTTTGTTTTTTCGAAATTTTGATTCCAGATTTGAAATCAGCGAGGTTAAAAACTTAAGAATCACCATTGCATTTTTCAGTACGCACATCGGCCTAGTTTTGCCGATTTTTCTGTGAATCTACCCACAGTGGGACGTAAAAACATTTTCTGACGAGTGATGTGCGATATTTTATATCACTCAGTACAATATGGACTGACAACAGTACATTATTGTACTGAGTGATATAAAATATTTTTATTCCGAATAATGCATTATTCAAAATATTCAGTATTATAGTAATGAAAAATTAACGCTACTTTGCAATATCTATTACTTTAATAATGGATAATGGAACATTTTTGCATTACTCATTATTTCAGTAATGAGTAACCCCAGATATACATTTTGCGTCATATTGTCGGCAACAGCACGTCACTCGAGAGCATCAAGCCGTGGCGTCAGTAAACAGCTTTCTATGTCCGCATTAAGCTCCATTCTAACGATATGACATTACGTAATAATGCTGCAAATATGCAGCTGCACATTTATAGCATATTTGCAACACGGCGTGCTGCTCATTTGCAGCATATTTGCAACCCGGCGTGCTGCACATTTACAGCATATTTGCAACACAGCGTGCTGCACATTTACAGCATATTTGCAACACGGCGTGCTGCACTTTTGCAGCGTATTGGCGGCATAGCGTGCTGCACATTTGCAGCATATTCAGGGTGGCTCCCGACGACGCGTACTTTGCGTATCGCGTAACTTGCGTTGGCCAATCATGTGTCGCCGTAAGCTTTCCGGTCGATAATAGAACGGAATTACGGTTCGCCGATTGGTAGCTCAAGTTACGCGATACGCAAAGATACGCAAAGCCACCCTCACAGTTTACCGTGCTTTAAACCTTGTTTTGACGTCAGATTGGCATCACGTTGGGCTGCGTATTAGCAGCGTTTTCGCAGCACGTCGTGGCGCGATCGTGCCGTGTCAAATTGCATCGAGCTGCATTTTTTTAGATATTAATCGGACTTTACTTAAATGCCCTTGGCGTGGCTTCATCGCATGTGAGAACAATAGCGAGGGGTGTGTGCGACACGTTCCCAGATAGACATGAGCCTACATTACGGCTGCACAGTAACGTCGCGTGTCGCCACTCCGTGTTGTCACAGATGTAGACATCTATTTCCGTTTGTAACTGTTTGGTGTCGTCACGCCGTTCCGTTGTAGTGCGCGTCACAGTTTACGCATAGTCGCTGCACGGCGCAGACGCACTCGTTCATCATCCGGGCAACACAGTGACGACACGTTGTGCACTTTGACATCAATGTGTGATGACACCGTAACGGCACAGTAGCTGCACGGCGAGTATGTGTATCATGGCAGCACGGGGACTACACTCCGTGCACGTCTGCACCCAGATAGAAATGTGACGGCACAGGGACGACACGGTGGCGGCACGGCGTTCCGGCATATCGTGGCGACTCCGTGGCTGCACAGTAAGTGCACGGTGTGCTGCGCTCTCCGTAGGGCCACCGTAGCGGCACAGAGGCGGCCCACTGTGCAGCGCATCATACTATGCCCTTTAAAAATTTATACTGACGTCATCATGTGACGCGGTAGCTACTCGAGAACTTTCATATATGCCCTTCACGTCGCTTATTCGCATGTGAGAAGGATAGCGAGAGAGTCTGTGACACCTTCCGGCGGCTAGTCGAACTACTCCAGGTGCACGGCGTGCCGCCACCGTGTCGCTACAGTGGCGGCTGATAGGAGCACGCCGTGTTGTGTCGGTGTCGCCACGGTGCCGCCCCAACATCCCTAGGTACGATGGCGAAGTGCACGGCGTATTGTCCACGTGCCGTCATCGTGACGTATTACAGCGTCAATATCGTGCAGCCACTGTGCAGCTATTGTGCCCATACAGCGTGTTTATGCATGATGTGACGGCAGCTATCAGTTACCTACGGAAATAGATGTCAGCATCCGTAACGACACGGCGTGCCGCTGCGTGGCGCCATCGCACCGCTACCGTGCCGTTACGTGCGATGTTTGCTGCACGTTTGTCTATCTGGGTTGTGACGGCTAGCTGAACTACAACATAAACAGCACGACGTGCTGCAATTAAGACGCAAATACGCAGCACAGCGTACTGTTATTTTGCTGCATTCTAACGTTAGGATCTTAACATAGTTATAACGCAAATCTGACGGCGCGTGGCGTCAATATGCTGCTTAAGGAGGTTCATCTGGTACCGAGTGAGTCAAAAGAAAAATGGCAATACTCAACCTCAAAATAAGCGGTGACTAGCGTAGTCATTGACAATGCTTAACCTCAAAATAATCAGCATTTTCGAGACTAATTAATTTATTATTAATCTCACAAGTACCTAATCAGTTTTATACAGTAATAATATGCTTTTCGAAGTACTCATTAATAACGTAATGCATAATGTTTCATCTTTTAATTTTTCAGTACTAATGTAATGCTTATAATGTCTGACATTGGCATTATTAACTAAAAATACAATGCAAAATTTTTTGTAACACATTATTCATTGGATGAATAATGTATAATGGAAGTTAAGTCCCATCATTAAGTGAAAAAATAATCATTAATGAAATCGATAACGCATTACACTACGATTTCGATTTAATTAAAGCAAGGAGCGGCGGGACTGGCACCGCTAGACACTTAGTGCTTATAAAGAGGAGGCTAAATACCATTTTTATTTAATCCCTACATTATCGACGTATCATCGTCGTCCAGTCTTTCTCCGACAACCGTGGATGAAGATTAATTACATTTTGACAATTAAGAGGGGGATAAATTAATTAACAATTAATTGTCAATTGAGAGGCTAAAATGTGTTACAGCTAATGCCAACGAACTCATTCGAGCCCCCTAAATATCATAAAGGTTACTCGTCAGAATCCATGGTGCTGCTCTCACTCGCACGTCTGTGAACTACATTTCGCCATTTTGTTTTTCAATAAAACTACAATTTATCGATATTTATCTCTTCATGCGTCATCCAAACTTACGGCGTGTCATTTTGATAAAATAATGTCGAAAACGTCTCGATATTTGTATCGTGGCGTTTTTCACGGAGCCTCACTTTTGGTTTTACCCGGAATGCTGTCAAAATTTAATAATTTAAGTTTTTCAATTACAGTTTCTTGGTGGTAAATGAATCTGTAAATTTATTTTTTGTTGTCCGAAAAAATTTTAGTGAGACTCCATTCCTGCCATTGTTCTGATGATGTTGTTAAAATTTTATTCAATTCCATCCATTTGTATAAGAGCAAGTTTGGATGGCAATTTCGAGGTGTTAGTGTCGGTATTTAGCCTCCTCTTAAATCGAAGTTGCGCAAATGTCGCCCGTGCGTCCACGCGCATCTCACACCAGTCGGAAGCCCTGTCCGCTTTCACACCGGCGCAGCGCTCTCACACATGTGCCACGTCGATCGATATCCGCCGCATAGTGGGGACTCTTGCTTATATCGAAGCTGCATAAATCGAGATCGTAGTGTGAGCTCGATGGTAGATTAAAAAACGGGAGAAATGAATGAAACTTTTAGAGGGTGTTATTCAAGACACAACGAACCACCCCATGACATTTCAGGGTCTGTTATCGAGGAAATAATGACAAAAAGTTCATTCAAACATTGCTATTTTTAACATTGCTCTTATGGGAGTCCGGCCAATTTTCACCGGATATGGCATGATATCTTTTGATAAAAACGGAAGATCCTATTTAAAAACCGCGTACTGCAAGACGACATCATAAGCTTTCCAATAGTATCTGGAAAATTGTGTCTTATCGTAGTTATTTTTGAGAATTTTAATAGAGAAAGTGATTGTGTGTACGAGTGCCGGAAGGAGTATGTCTGTCGTCTGCTGCGCACGGTTGCGTCTGCAAGGTTGCATCTGTTGATATCCGTGTTTTGGACTTTTCTGCTCTCGATTCCGCTATTGAAGCGAGTACGTTTTCTCGAGCCACTTGCACTTTTTTCTTACAGAATTTTCCTTTTTTTTACCTCTTTGCTTTTAATTTATTAATACTTTGTGTAATGTTCCTCGATGTACATCCGACGTGGATTGAGGTTATGGTGTCAGCTGCATTGGCGATCATAATAACTTGGCGCCAGCGGCGTACCCAGCGCCTGCGCACTGATAGTACTGACTACTAATGTCTATTGACATTACATTTATAATAATATTTATTACAAATTATAAATAAAATATCAATGGAAATTCCAACGAAATTCATAACTTACATTTTGATGTAGCATATAGGACATATCGCGATAGATTTATTAAATTTATTTGACGTCACGAATTTGACTAGCCATATCACCATCGAGCCTCCTTAAAATAATGCACTTTTTGCAACTCTGCCCATGAAAAAAATAGAATTTACCTATACGAGCAAGAATTAGACTCGACTGCGATATGACGGAGTGGGGGTAAAGGAGTGGGAGAATGTTTCACATCACTTTTCAGTGTTGCCGGCGTTCCGCGTCAGTTCAGTGTTCAGTTGCCATTTCAGTCGGGGAGTTCATCGGTACATCGTGTTGTTTTTTTTATTTCTTCTATAATCCGCGGTGTTATTTTGTTCGTTAATCATTAACGCGGAGAGCGTTTTTACGTAAAATGGCTTGCTTGAAAAGCCTCAAACAGGAGATAAAAACTCTCGAGTGCATCTTCCCGAAGAGCCATGAGAGGTTTCAAATAATGTCCGCGAGTGTCGACGAACTAAGTTGCAAATTCGTCGGTAAAAATGGGAAGAAGTACGAAATTCACGCCAATATCACAGTAAGTTCGTGCAACATTTCCCAATCATCACTTTACCGCACGTTCTCCGACATCATCTTGTGATTGCATATGGGGCATTCCATACCAAATTGACCAAATTGACCCCGACCATTTTTAATTTTGTTGAAAATTTAATATTTTGTTGTACGTACTGAAAGCAGTCTTTCAGAATTTTTTTACACTTTTGTCTCAACTCTTCTTACCGCAATAAATTTTTTTTAATTTCACAGAATTTTTTCTTAAACGCCCGTAACTTAAAAAAAAATGGAGGTACCAAAAGAAAATGGAAAATCATTTTTTTTTCGTCTTGAGTTGTAGTTTCATGGAAAAAATTCAAAACAAATGTCACAATTAATTCAGTTTTAAACCCAAATTATTTTTTTTTACTTAAACCGATTTGATTTTATTGAAAAAATTCACCACTTTTTAAGAGACATTTTTACAGGTAATACAAAAATCGCAATTTGTGATATTCATAACTTGTATTTTTCATCCATTTTCGAAATTATTGGTGACACTATAAAAGTAAGACATTTTCACCATCATTTTCACGAAATGATCAAATTAAAAAAATCAAAACGATCCAAGTGAAAAAAAAATATATTTTAGATTTAAAATTGACAAAAACATATGAAAATAAATTGCGATATTTTTTTGTATTTCTTTCATAAAACTACAACTCAAGACGAAAAAAATGATATATTTTATTTTGATATCTTAGTTTTTTTTTAAGTTACGAGCATTTAAAAAAAAATTCTGTGAAATTTGAAATAATTTATTGTGGTAAGAAGAATTGAGACAAAAATCTAAAAAAATTCTGAAAGACTGCTTTTAGTATGTACAAAAAAATATAAAATTGTCAACAAAATTGAAAATGGTTGGGGTCGCGGATTGGTCGGTTTCGCATGGAATGCCTCATATATATATTTTTTCTTTGCTTTTTTTTCAAATATATCACATTGCACGATACATACCGCGCGCGACATTCCTCGCGATGTATCAGCGAATTCGCGCGATTATTTCACTCTCCGTCGAGCGTTTACGAGAAACAATAACGCTATGACGCAAGAATATCCGAGAAATCAGGAAACTTGATTCTTCTTCTCTTCTCGAATTTCCTGAATTCTCTCACTGTCCGATTATCATATTTTCCAGGTATTTCATTATATCAAGGGCATGTATATAACAGCTGAAACGCCTGAAACAGCTGAATAGAGAAAAATCATCTTTTTCTCGAAATTCGCCATTTTTTATTTATTTTTTCACTCAAAAAATACTTTGATCAATTCTGAAAAAATGCCGCTTAACACGGGGTGAGCTGACATTTCCTTATACATTTTTTTCTTATTTCGAAAAAAAAATCAAAATTTTTTCGAGGATTACCACTTTCAATTTTTTTTTCTTCTCAATTTTTAAAACTCTGAGGTCCTTTATAAATTGTCATAAATTTTCAGGTGGTATTTTGTGAAGTAAGCCCCCATGGGAATTTTTTTTTTCCAGTCGATAAAAAAAAAGAAATAAATGTCGGCCCACTCCACGTTGGGCGGCATTTTTTCCGGGATTGATCAAAGTATTTTTTGAGTTTAAAAAAAATTGAAAATGGCAAACTTCGGGAAAAAGATGATTTTTCTCGAACAAGTGTAAAATGTCATGGATTTTAATATCCTAAAATTTTTTTACATTTTTTTTTGGAAAGTACAATTAAAGACAAAAATTTTCAAAAAAAACATCCCAATTAGTCAATTTTTGAAGACGTTATAGCTATTTGAAAAAATAAAGTTTTTTTTTCGGTTGGGTAAAAAAATTGGAAAATTTCCTGGAAAATGTTTTTAATTGGGTAGAAAAGGAGAACAAAATATCAGACAAATCGAAAGGGGTCGGATTTAGAAGTGGTTGATTAGACATGAAATGCCCCATATATGTACATCTGGTACAATTAATGCTTGCATACATGTATATTAGGGCGATTTTTTTTCAACTTTTTTTTTTCTTTGACTTCCCACCTGAAATGTTGTTGCATATGTCTGAAAGAAAATTCCTTGAAAGTTACAGCCCTTAATATTAATATTAAGTACTTTCCCTTCACGTGGTAAGTTTTTCCATCTAAAATACACGCAAATAAAAAACTTTTCGTCAAAATTTTACCACTCCGCGGTTTTTTATGCTATCACATTGATTTTGGTCGCAATTTACGTAGAATCGAACGATCTTTATAAATGTCCTGAACAGCGTAAGTGTAATTTACACTGGTGAGATGGTACGGGTCCCCAAAGTTGATTTTTACCCAAAATTCTCGATTTTTGGCTGTTATCTCCGAAATTATTAGCTGAACCGAAAAATCGTAAAGAGAAATTTTGCTGGAAATTCCATTTCCTACAAGAAAGGTCCTTTAGATCTAACTGCTAAAATTAATATTTCTTGAGATATTAAATCTTAACTTATTTATGGTATAAAATTTGTATAGTTTATCGAACCGGAAGTTTTAAATTCTTGATATTCCATATCACATCACCATATCACATATCATATTACCAGTGGTGATATGTGATATAGTGATATGATATGGAATAACAACAATATGCATATATATCGTATATGTATATTGTATATGAGGCATTCCAGCTATGACCGAGCGGCCTTTACCTCGACATTTTTTTTACGTGTCGCCGATTTTTTTTCTGTTACTTTTCGACAAAAAAAAACATACGTATTTCTCAAAAAAAATTATTTTTCATCCTCTTCCGTTTTAGCACCTTTCGAAGTACGATTTTTGTTTTTTCGACATGAGTGTATCCTCTGATTTTTTTCAAATAAAATGATAAAAAAGTACATTTAAAACCGCATCTTTTGATCGCTATCCCATCATGGAGAAATCATTTTTCGATTTTTTCTATGTGTATGAAACTTTGAAAAATGTGTTTTTATTCGTAAAAAAAGGAGTAAGTACACAGGTAACGTTGTGGATGCTATTATTAATTAATACAATTACAATATTTATGTGTACATTTTTGTATACATTGAAAACACATTTTTCAAAGTTTCATACACACTGCAAAAATCGAAAAATGATTTCTCCATGATGGGATAGCGATCAAAAGATGCGGTTTTAAATGTACTTTTTTGTCAATTTATTTGAAAAAAATTGGAGGATACACTCTCGTCGAAAAAACAAAAATTGTACTTTGAAAGGTGTTAAAACGGAAGAGAATGAAAAATAATTTATTTTGAGAAATGCGTATGTTTTTTTTTGTCGAAAAGTAAGTGAAAAAAAAATCGGCGACACGAAAAAAATGTCAAGGTAATGGTCGCTCGGTTATAGCTGGAATGCCTCATGTACACTAGACTGGTCGTTAAAAATTAAATTTTTTGCGACGCCCCCTAAAAAGCTTCCGTTTAATGAAAAAACGCGAGGTAAATTTTTTTTTTTCAATTAAGAATAACACGTGCCGCAAAACAATCTAAGTTCATTTTCATCGAAGAACAATTTTTTTTACAAATGGCTAGACCGATTCGAAAGAAATTGGGACACGTTACAAAGGTATATAAAGGCTATTAAAATGGGATTGTTTGTTTTAGGTCTGTTTTTATTTAAGACGATGCATTGATAATTATAGATTTAGAGTAATTTTTTCGTTATTTTGCAATAATTTTGCAATAATCTTAAAATCACAACATTGATGTGAGAATTGCATTAATGTCATTTGACCATTCGTCAATAAACATTCGACTCGATACTTTTTGGCGTTAAAATATAACTATCTCGGGCTGTACTGAAACATTCTGAAAAATTGATGAATTCTGTTTTTTAATTTTGAAAAGCGAATTACATTTTTTTAATTGAAATTCATGTGCAAACATTTTTTTCACAGATGCGTTACTGTACGTTGGGTTTTTACAAAAGTTTTTAATGACAATTGGAGAATGTGTCGAATAAAATTGTGTAGCCAAATATGCCGGAGTCAAAGAATGACCAAGATGTTGATGTTTGCATTGTTGGAACGCAAAGATAATTGGTTCTATTTTTTGTCATCGGTATATTCCTTATGCTTTTCTCGCGCACTTGGCAATCCCTTATGGAAATCCCACCAAACGTTACAACAATTTTTGATTTTGAAATAAACCTATTTCCGTTGCGATGATGTAAATTTCATTTTTTTGTTATATAGTGTTATTTTTATTTATTTGATCGCCTAATCGCGGGGCGGGGTCGAAGAGTCGACTAACCAATATTTCGAACGGCCTAAATCCCGAATTTCACGATTACGAGCGTTCGAATAACGAAGCGCCGAAATCCCGAACGCCAGAAAAGCGACAGCGGAGAGAGCCGCCCCATGCGTAAGAGAGAGAGAGATGCGCCTCCTCTCTCTCTTACGCATGGGGCGACTCTCTCGACTTTCTCTTTTCTGGCGATCGGGATTTCGGCGCTTCGTTATTCTAACGCTCGTAATCGTAAAATTCGGGACTTCGGCCGTTCGAAATATTGGTTAGTCGACTCTTCGACCCCGCCCCCTAATCGCAGTAGAATTGAATTTTCTATTCCAACGATATCGTAACTTTCAGAGTCTTTTTGTTTTCTAAATAATGGGGCATTTCTCCAATTTTCATTGACAAAACATATTATCGCATCTATGATTAACGCTCGAAGCAAAAATTCTTTGGCAGGAGACACGTGTGCCTCACGATGATATATCTTATCCGTGCTATGAAAATTTTTTGGTGCAGCCAGATGGCGAATTATAGAACAGTGCACAAAAGTACGAACTTCTTCATGACGGCTCATCGTTGTATCAACGAATTCAGACGTACATAGAAGCACAGTTCCTATACCTTCGGACGAACTGGGGTACACTATGCTATTGGGGTATACTTTGTACCCCATTAGCATAGTGTACCTCAGTTCGTTCGAAGGTATAGGAACTGTGCTTCTATGTACGTCTGAATTCGTTGGTTGTATATACGCCTCTTGGATAACTCTAGTGGCGCGGCGTTGTGGCAGATTCAGGCAACAAGCGGACGTTAGAATGCGGTCAGCTGTACGGTTCACGTTATTAATTCAGTTAAAAACGTTAAGAAGTGAGTTGTCTGATATTTTTAGAATATATAAAAGCGCTTATATATCGTGATCTATTTCAAATATATCATAATCCACTTTTACAACGGGGGTAAACGTTTCGAAAAATAATAAAAATGTGTGATTGAAATTTTCAATAAAGAGTCGATCAAAATACTCATCGATATTTTATTTTTATACACCTGGAGAGACTTGAAAGTATGTCTGCAAAATTTAGAGTTGATTTCGTGAACTGGAGGCTTAAATATTTTGATATATTCAATTATACCCGGATAGAAATGTGACGGCACAGGGACGACACGGTAGCGTTGCGTGCCGGTCCGCCGTGTCGCCACCGTGACGTCTTATATGTCCGAATGTGATGGCACGGTGGCAGTACAGCGTACTGTGTTGTTGCAGCAACAATGTGGCTGCACAGTAACCGCACAGTAACTGCACGCCGTTTTGGCATATCGTGGCGACTCCGTGGCTGCACAGTACCTGCACGCCGTGTTGTTCGCAGGCGTAGCGCCACCGTGACGGCACGGTAGCAGTACACCGTACCGGCATATCGTGTAGACTCCGTGGCTGCACAGTAACTGCACGCCGTGCTGCTCACAGTTAGCGTGTAGCCCAACCGTAACGGAACGGACGCGACACGCTGTGCAGCTGCGATATTCTGACCCTCTCCGTAATGTACAAAGGCGGAGACTTCATTATAGGACGCGGTAGCGTCTCGATTACTTTTCTTATATGCTCTTCGCGTCGCTTAATCGCATGTAAGGATAGCGAGAGGGTCTGCGACACCTTCCGGCGACTAGTCGAACTAACCAGCACGCCGTGCACCCGCACGGCGTGCCATCACCGTGCTGCTACACTGGCGGCCGATAAGAGCACACCGTGTTGCGTCCGTGTCGCTACGGTGCCGCCACAAAGTCCCTAGGTACGACGAACCGTCACTGTGGCGTCACATTCGGACATATAAGCGGTCACCGTACCGACACGGTGTGCCTGGAACGTATTGCCATCGTGTCGCCACCGTGCTGTTACTCTCCGATTTGACGGCACATTTTTCTATCTGGGTATATTTGTCATATATGATAAAAACAACCTCACGGAAAAAGAATGTATGTCGATGATGTATATAGAAAATATATCTCGAATATATTAAATATATTTGGTTGTAGAAATGAGATACTCTTGCAAAATATACGTCAAATATATGTGAGAAATATATCCACATTGGATATGTGAAATTGATAGCGACTTGAGACAAGTACATTTACCTAACCTCGTCACTGTCTCGAGGAGCCGCCGAGCAGCTGACTCTATACAGGCAGGACCTTGCTTATACATGGAAGTATATCTATATATCTATGTCAAAATGTGGACGATATCGAATTCAAACTGTTATTTTCATATGTTTACTTTATGAGAAGAACGACTTTGAGTTGCCGCCGTTAACCGACAGTTGGCGTTGTCGTAGCATCGGCGCGATATCCAAGAGGCGTATTTGGTCTTGTCGGTTCGGAAAGGCTGTAAAAAAAAAAACGCGTTTTCATTGGAATTGCACTGTACTTTGGATTTCAATATAAAGTACTCTGTTCGCCGCAATACAAAAAACAATTTTTGTTTTTAGTATATTATTACCGTTACCATTATGATTATTGCGAATAATATTCACGGATTGAAAATTGCACGTTTCTTCCTCATTCTTTTTGTTTCTATTCACAAAAATTCTTTCTCGATGATGTTTCGATTAATTACAGGAAACTTATCCTTCCACTCCGCCCTTATGGTTCGCCGAATCGGAGGAAACGAGCGTCACGAACGCCGTACAAATATTGAGCAACACAACGGGACGAGACAATCATGTTTTTAATCAGGTTGGAATATTGCTGAAGGAACTCTGTCGTCTTCATTCGTTGCCGGAACCACCGGACGTCGAGAGCCTTCGAACGGCGTTGGATTCTTTGCGTCTTGGTAGTGCGGTTGTCGCCGTAGCGCAGAGGATGGAGTCCGAGGACACGGAGGACATTGACGACGACGAGGAGAGCGAGATTGAGGAAGACCTATTTTTGGACATGGATGAGAGTGAAGCGAACGTAATGAAGAGACGCGATACGACCGCGGTTATAATTTTGTTTTTTTTTTGTACTATTAACTGCGAATGGAGGAATGATCGTCACCAAGGAACGTACGATGTAAATTTCACAAGAAAATAAATCCGTTATTGAAACTTTTTTTAAAGTTTTGTTCGAAAGTGACAGCAGGAGAATCATTGAAACGAATATATAATTTAGGTTTTCATCGAGATTGTAAATGAATCTTCGATTGACCGTCATTGTTAAAAGGTCATTGTCAAACATGGTCACAAAGTTGCTGGCTAGATTTTCGTGCAGAATGGAATTCTTTTCTTCAGATTAAAATAGGATTGATCAAGAACAATGAAGAATTTACTATTATCAATTATGTGTGGCACTTAAAATGCAATTCCCTGATACAATTTATTTCTTTGGAAGACAAAATTAAACTTTTGACACTTCTTAAGGAAAATTTAGTCTTAATTGTACATTGATCGTTATTTACTATCATAATGATCTCCTTTGTATCATTCGAAAATTGATTTTTATTACATCTATTGAATTTGATACAGTAATTCACAAACATTCTAACCTAAATTCGAATCGTCGATTCATTCTCGAAATATCAAAAAAGTAGCGGTCGATTACTATTTCCCGCTCTATATTAGAAAACATTTGTAAATATGACATCTTTATGTTGACAAGGCCGATGAAATGGATCTGGAGTACCTAGCGACGTTAAAAAGGCTGAGACATAATCAGAGACAGAATTATCTTCGTGGTTCAGTTTCGGGAAGCGTACGAGCAACGGATAGACTCATGAAGGAACTGCGGGACATATACAGAAGCGACAGTTTAAAAAAAAGTACGTTACGATTGTCGATGAAAGTCACGTCTAATGTATCATCGTATATCCAATGATCAAACTCCTCGATTTTTAACTCCCGTTTAATCGTGTTTTCGTTGATTCAGAGACACGCAAGTGTGCTATTGAAGAACTAAACGATTGAATATGTTTAAACAGGAATGTACAGCATAGAGCTTGTGAATGACAGTTTGTACGAGTGGAATATCAGGTTAATGTGCGTCGATCCGGATTCGCCGTTGTACAAAGACCTCGTTCTTCTCAAAGAGAAGGAAGACAAAGACAGTATTCTTCTCAACATGATGTTCAAGGTACAAACGAGAAATAATCGACTTATCCTGAACAGTTGAATTTTTTAAAAAATCTCACGAATGACGAAAATTTAATCGAATGTTTTTTTTTTTTTTTTTTTTTTTTTTTTTTAATTCAGGAAACGTATCCTTACGAACCACCGTTCGTTCGAGTTGTACATCCCATCATATCCGGTGGTTATGTACACGACGGTGGCTCAATATGCATGGAACTGTTGACGAACCAAGGCTGGAGCTCGGCGTATTCGGTCGAGGCGGTGATAATGCAGATATCGGCGACTCTCGTGGAGGGAAAAGCGCGTATAAAGTTTCAGGATGCGGCGGGTGCCGGCAAAGTTGGCGGTGAACAGAGCCAATACAGTCTGAGACTCGCACAACATTCATTCAGACTTCTGGAACAAATGTCCAAGAATGGTGAATTTAACGAAAGAAAATTGTGAATTGTGAATTTAACGAAAAAAATACTCGAACCTCACTTTTTCGTCAGGTTGAACGAAGGAAGTTTTCAGTTATAATACCCCAAGTGCTTGGAAATTATCGGGTATTTCCCGATAGCTTCGTTGCCTAGTGACATCTCTAGCGGATCGATGTAACCATAAGTAACCTAAAAAGAACTGGTCCGTTTGAAAGAAAAACGAACGGAAAACGAACCTCTTTATAACCTCATAACCTAAAAGTGATGGTTCGTAGAAGGTTGTCGTTTGATAAAAACAACTGAAAAAGAACCATAGTACAACTCGGAACGAACTGGAAGAGAACCGAAACGGGACCGATCAAGAACCAAAAAAGAACCGATGAAGAACCGAAAAAGAACCATTACATTTGATTGACCATGAAGGTCGATTTCACTCATGGGGACATAGGGAAATAAATCTCTCTACACGCTTCTTCTAGATAAGCATACTCTGCGCATACTTCGTATGGGACTAAGCATTCGCGTACTGCGACATCTCGCGGCGAGTATCGGAACTAATGTGGTTGCAGACAGTTCTCGGACGGTTGCTTTCCGGTTCGTTCCGCAACCCATTTGTTACTCTCATCGAACCGATTCCAGTCCATGGTTTGGTTTCAATATGGTCGTTTCACGGTTGCTTTTTCTTTCGAACGGACCCTCCTTTTGTGGTGATTTTTCGGTGGTTTTAGGGTTTCTTATTTTCAAAACAACCAATACACAACCAGTCACTGAATTGCAACCGTGATGCGACGGTTGCACCGATCCGCTAGGGATTTTGTGCCAAACTCCACACGATCGGCGGATTATTTTTTTCACTCGATTTTCAATCAATAGGAGCTTCGTATTTAACATCTTCGTGGGAAAAATCGCATGGCTCTATTAAAAACTATATTTCACATAGTCGATTTTCTTTCGCTCATCTCGATGAATTTGACGTTTCTATACGTGGGTTACAAGCTATTGAAAATTTTTCGCTTGTTACCTAGCAACAGCCGGGAAGTTTTCGAAAAATTACCGATATAGAGAGTAATTAACAAAGTATTGGTGGGATCTTTCAATTTTTCGTTAAGGGGAGGCTAAATATCGACATTATTATTAAAGCTCTACATTATCGACTCGACATTGATGTCCAAACTTTCTTCAATACCGGTGGATGAATATCAATTGAATCTATGAATGAATTATGAATGAAGTGCCAAATGCAAATGCGAGACATGAATCAACGTTTTCGTTAAGTGCCACAGACTTGTCAGACAGTTTGGATAGACGTCCGATGAGAATAATCTTTGTTTCATAAGAATTCCATATGGGACTGCCCACCTTCGGATTTCTGTAAACTTGATATCGCCATTTTGTTTTTCGACAAAACACTAAATTTATCAACATTTATCTCGTGATTTGGATTCCAAACTTACGTCGCGGTTTTTTCATAAAATAATGTCGAAGACGCGTCGATATTCGTACTTTGGTGTTCTTCACGGAGCCCCACTCTTGATGGTTTTAGCCGAAATGCCGTAAAAATATTATAATTTAATATTTTCAATTACAGATTCCTGATGATAATCGGATCTGTATTTTTTTTGTTTTCGGAAAATTTTTAGTGGGGCTTGATTTGTGCCATAACTATGATGATACTGTCAAAATTTTATTGATCTGATTGATTTTTTATCCATTCCTGCCTGAGCAAGTTTGGATTCCAATTTCGAGGTGCTAATGTCGGTATTTAGCTTCCCCTTAAGGGATCATTCTGGTTTAGATGCTCAAAATGCTCAAATGCTAAACAGCTGGTTTAGATGCTGTTTTTGTAAATTTTTTAAGAATGTATTCTATTTATTGATATAAAATTTATTGAGTTTGATAAATACACTCTCGAAATACATAAAACCATTTTTTTTTACATTTAAACACTTTTTATACACAAAAATGTCGCTGGTTGATATCTCAATAACGGCTCATCTAAAACGAAAGAATACAAAATATTTAGATTCAGAATGACTGTGGCTTCCGCGCATTCTATGGATATTAATATTTATTTATCAATAATAAAATTGTGGAAATTAAAAAAAAACAAAAAAACATTTTTTGCACTGTTTTCGGCAACAAAAAATGGTACAAATTAAAATTTTAATACGGTTATAGAATGTGCTGAAACTAATCACGTGTAAAATATGTGGTTAATTTTAATCTTTTTTCCTTTTATGACTACAATAGTTGATTTCAACGATGTTAACATAAATAATCTAACTTGCCTCACATATTTCCATTGTAAATTATAATAGATATTATCAAGAATTACAATTGAAGTACGTTTTGCACTTTACTTTGCAAAACGTACTTGAATTGTAATTCTTCATGTTAATTATTGTAATTTACAATGGAAATATGTGAGGCAAGTTAGATTATTTATTTTAACATCATTGAAATCAACTATTGTAGTCATAGAAGGAAAAAAGTTCAAAATTACGAAAAAAAAAAATCGAAAAAAAAATTTTCGTTAAGAAGTTATTTGAATCCCCTCTTCGGTAAAATCTCAAACATTTTGTTTTTTCATGTAGAATTGTACAATTTTCTTTGAAAAAAATCGAAGGGGTCCCATTAGAAGAAAATCCAATTTTTTAGCTTAAAACAGTTGAAAAGACATTCAAAATTTGTTTTTCTTAATTCTTAGTCTTTTTTTCAAAAAGTACATTGAAAAACAAAAAAAAATGATTTCTTGACAAATTACAATATCTTGGTTAATATAGAAGTTTGTAGAATGTAGAAGCGTGTAGAAATTTTTTTTTCGATAAGAAGTTATTTGAATGCCCTTGCGGTAAATTCTCAAAAATTTTGTTTTTTTACCTAGAATTTTATAATTAAAAAAAAAATCGAAGCGGTCCCATACTCCCATTGAAAGAAAATCAAATTTTTTAGCTTAAAACAGTTAAAAACACATTAAAAATTTGTTTTTCTTAATTCTTAATATTTTTTTTTCAAAAAGTACCTCGAAAAACAAAAAAAAAATGACCTCTTGACAAATTACAATATCTTGGTTAATGTAGAAGTTATGATTATTTTAAGTATATTCTTGAAAAATCTATAACTTCGGTATGGTTTAAGATAGAGGGCTAAAAATTGGCATGGATACTTCTTTTTGCATGTATAATAACATATTAAATAATAAAAAAAATCGAAGGGGTCACCGTCAAAACGTCGTTGAATTGATATGGAATGACACATATATACTTTCGAACAATGTAAAAAAATCGATTTTTTGAAAATTATATACCAGAATGGTCTCTTAAATATATTTACATTAAGAAAATGAAATTTTTCAAAATTGCTGGAATTGCTAACTAATCGGTAAGTCTCTACAATCATTGAATTTTTTAATGTCTATGTACCCAAACTTTAAATGCGTTTTTTCTTAAAACTTTATTAAAATCGGCGTGGACGATAACTCAAAAAGTTTTTTATCAATCACTGAAATTTTGCACACATCTCTTCAATGATATATCTTTCTGTATGAAACTTTTTACTTTCGAAGCAAGAACAATTGAATAATTTGGTTGAAAAATTCGAATAATTGTTACAAAATATTACATTCTGTAAATTAAAAAAAAAATTTTTTTTTAGGTTTATCTGCAAAATATAACATTACTAATTATCTATTTTCCATTTCAGGGTTGTACCGCACAGGCAACAAACTACGCAAACCGCAACTTTCATTGCGGCCTTCCCGGAAAACTGGGCCACTTTGAAATATAAGAATTAAAAAAAAATTTGTAACAGTTAAAAAATGAATTATTAATATTCTGAATTATTCTTTAAAAAGAAAATTCATCAAAATCGACTAAAATTTGCGGGTCCATATGTATCTCCTCCCTTAATAAAGTGGAAGAAAAATCTCGATTTTTTTAAATTTCCAATGAAAACAAAGTTTCTCCTCCAAACATAGCAAAACACTAACTGATAATCTACACTTTAAAAAATACTTCATAAAAAAATAAGAAGTTTTTAAGTATGTTAAATTTCATATACATGTGGGCAGTAATATTCCAATAAATGTAGTAATATTCCTATATAAATTTCAATTTTCAGAGTTTATTCCCTGAATTTTAATATACAAATATTGAATTTAAGTCAAAATTGTTAATTTTCCAATCAATGTCTCTTAATTTCGATTTCGTATACTTGTTATTGAAATTTAATATACAAATGAATTATTAAACTTCAATAACAAGTACATTAAATTGAATAACATTTTTTACAGTGTAGATTTCTAGAAACACAGAGAAAAAAACTCGATAAATATCGCGAAGAGCTAAAACATCAACGGTCGGTAAAGAAATCTGAGAAACATCTCGATTTAGAATATTTAAAATATCTCTCTTCGCGTACACAATTGAACGTGATTTTTAACAAGTTTACGATTTCACGGAGAAAATTAAAAACTGTTTGTTACCTTCAAAAATCAAAGATATCGTTTAGATAAAGGTCTCGTTTAGATAAAGGTACAACGGTTCGATTTTTTGAATTTTTTCAGAGGGCGCGCGAGACGTTCAATAACGCCATTTTTAGCGTTAAATTTTCTATATCACCGATAAACGGAAACAGATCATTCGAAAAAATTTTGAATTTTTTATACAAGGTGCTCAGATATGTTCTCTTTCAAACCCACATTTAATGAACATTAACAAATGGTTCATATATTCGAAAAAAAATCTCTGAAAATAAAAATTTTCACTATCTTTCAATTTATTATATCATTAAATATTGATTTTTGCCTTCTAAAATGTTTTTGTATTTCTTCCATTTTTTTTCTTGTAAAACTAAGTATTAGTATTGCCTACGACGCGAAAATTGCTAAAAAAAAATCTTTCTAAATATGAAAATTTCCAAAACAAATATTTATTTTTCGCAATTTTCGCATTGTAAGCAATACTGACACCGAGTTTTATAAGTAAAAAGATGGTAGAAATACAAAAACGTGTTGGAAGAAAAAAATCAATATGTAATGATATAATTAATTCAAAAGTAGTGAAAATATTGATTTTCAGTAATTTTTTTTCGAATATATGAACCATTTGTTAATGTTCAGTAAATGTGGGTTTGAAAGAGTACATATCTGGGCGACTTATATAAAAAATTCAGAATTTTTTGAATGATCTGTTTTCGTTTATCAGTGATACAGTAAATTTAATGCTAAAAATTGCGTTTTTGAACGTCCCGCGCACCCTCTAAAAAAATTCAAAAAATAGAACCGTTGCACGGCTTCATTTCAACGATATCTTTTATTTTTGAGGGTAGCCAACAGTTTTTAATTTTTTCCATTCACCCCAGTGTCTATACATTCAATCATCCTGTATGTTTTTTCTCATTTCTTCAAAAACGCCAACCACCCACAAAAATTTTGACAACCTACCTCACTCCTTTCCCTCTGCTTGCGTATTTCGCACGCGACTAATTTTCAATTTTCATTAAAAGACGAATTAAAAAAGTGTGCGGATTGCCAAAATTGCCAATCACAGATACACGTCGATCGATATT
Source organism: Alloplasta piceator (assembly GCA_946863875.1). Classification (NCBI taxonomy): domain Eukaryota; kingdom Metazoa; phylum Arthropoda; class Insecta; order Hymenoptera; family Ichneumonidae; genus Alloplasta; species Alloplasta piceator. The sequence continues at coordinate 33,958,881 of OX333076.1, read as the reverse complement.
CAAAATTTCGCGCGCATCTTCACAGAGGTGTCGCGCCCGTCGCACAATAAACAGAGACAGAGATAAATCAAGAGCGAGACAGAGAGAGAATCGGAGAAAGTGGCGCCGCCACTCTGACGTACGTGCACGAAATTCAACGACATCCACCGAAGTTTTTATATTTCCCTTCAGTCCTAGGTCGCCATTTTCTCGGGGAGTTCATCGGTACGTCGTGTTGTTTTTTTTTAATTTCTTCACTAATCCGCAGTGTTATTTATCCACGTTTAAAAGTAATCGTGCGTGTTTGTTCGTAAATCGTAAATCGCGGAGGGCGTTTGAACGTCAAATGGCTTGCTTGAACACCCTCAAGCAGGAGATAAAAACTCTCGAGTCCGTCTTCCCGAAGAGCCATGAGAGGTTTCAAATAATGTCCGCGAGTGTCGACGAGCTTAGTTGCAGGTTCGTCGGTAAAAATGGGAAGAAGTACGAAATTCACGCCAATATCACAGTAAGTTTTCGCAACCTATCCCAATCATTACTTTACCGCATCAACCATTCTCTCCTCCCCTTTCTCCGCGTCACCCTTTTCCTTTCTTTCCTCATCTTCGTCATTGCGTATATATATTAATTTTTTTTCCTTTTTTTTTTCTTTCGAATATATAACATTGCACGATAGACACACACCGCGCGCGACATTTCTCACGCTATATAACTTCGATGTATCAGCGAGTTTGCGCCATTCTCTCTCTCTCCCTCTCACACACACACACACGCTCTCTCTCTCTCTCTCTCTCTCTCTCTCTCTCTCTCTCTCTCTCTCTCTCTCTCTCACTCCGTCGAGCGCTTACGAGACAAAGAAACAATAACATTTCGTGTTGTTCGTCGCGCGATTTGACGCAAGAATATCCGAAAAATCTCGACTTCTTTCTCTTCTCCAGTTTCCCGAATTCTCTGCCCTTATGATTATCATGATTTCCTGCTATTTCGTTATATCGGGCCATGCATATATAACAGCTGTGGCGGGGGCGGTGGGGGAAGAAGCAGGGAAACGCGATTATCCTCTCTGGGGGCGAATTATGAGTTTTCAACGTGAATCGATGTTTAGGGGGTAGAGGTCAATGCGTGCCATAGAGGGTAAGGCCCTCTCGCCGATACTCTCTCGGTACACCTATATTCATTTATCCAAAAAAAAAAAAAAAAACGCGAGACCTTTGTCCAAAGTTTTTTTTCTCTCGCGATTTCCCAATCGCTCTCAGTTTCATTGTACCAGCATCTATATGCCGTAAATTCTCGAAATATATGCAGGATTAAGTGATATACATATGTATTGCGTATGCAAATGTACATACGTTTAAATTTATTGTCGCGAATCTAATCTGTCAAGTTTAAATGCATACATCGTTGCAATTTTTCAGTCCCATCTAATGCCTATTTAAACCGGATTGCTAATTTCATCTTGTTTTTTTTTTTTAAGACTATTGATAATTTTTATATATCATCGATATATATATTAATCAATATATATTATCAATATAGTATTAGTAATTTTTTCGTAATATTGCAATCTTAATATCGCAACATTGATATGAGAATCGTGTTGATGTCATTTGACCAATCGCAAATGAACATTCATTGCCAAGAGACAATCTTGATTCTCGTTGAATGAAGGAATTTCCACGCCTACTTTTTTTTTTATTTCAAAACATATTTATCTCGGACTGTACCGAAAAATTTTGAAAAATTTTTGAATTCTGTTTTTTAATTTTGAAAGGCGAATTACATTTTTTCAATTGAAATTCTTGTCCAGATATTTTCTTCTCAGATGCATTAGTATATGTTACGTTTTTGCTGAAGTTTTTAATGACAATTTCAGAATGTGTCGAGTAAAATTGCGTAGCCGAATACGCCGGAGTTAAAGAATGACCACGATGTTGATGTTTGCATTGTTGGAACGCAACGATAATTGGTTCTATTTATTGTCATCGGTATTCCTTATGCTTTTCTCGCGCACTTGGCGGTCCCTCATGGAAATCCCAACAAACTCTGCAACAATTTTTGATTTTGAATTAAACCTATTTCCGTTGCGACGATGCAAATTTCATTTTTTTAAATTGTCAGTGTTTTTATCTATGCGATCGCCTAATCGAGATAGAATTGAATTTTCTATTCCAACGATATCGTAACTTTCAGAGTCTTTTTGTTTTCTAAATAATCGGGCATTTCTCCAATTTTCATTGACAAAACATATTATCGCATCTATGATTAACTCTCGAAGCAAAAATTCTTTGGCAGGAGACACGTGTGCCTCACGATGATATATATCTTATCCGTGCAATGAAAATTTTTTGGTGCAACCAGATGGCGAATTATAGAATAGCGCCCAAAAGTACGAACTTCTTCATGACGGCTCATCGGTGTATATTTGGCCTTGTTGGTTCGGAAAGGCTTTAAAAAAAAAAAAAAACGCGTTTTCATTGGAATTGCACTGTACTTTGGATTTCAATATAAAGTACTTTTTTCGCCGCAATGGAAAAAACAATTTTTGTTTTTAGTACATCATTATCGTTACCATTATGATTATTGCGAATAATATTCACGGATTGAAAATTGCACGTTTCTTCCTCATTCTTTTTGTTTCTATTGACAAAAATTCTTTCTCGATGATGTTTCGATTAATTACAGGAAACTTATCCTTCCACTCCGCCCGTATGGTTCGCCGAATCTGAGGAAACGAGCGTCACGAACGCCGTACAAATATTGAGCAACACAACGGGACGTGACAATCATGTTATTAATCAGGTTGGAATATTGCTGAAGGAACTCTGTCGTCTTCATTCGTTGCCGGAACCACCGGACGTCGAGAGACTTCGAACGGCGTTGGATCCGTTGCGTCTCGGTGGTGCGGTCGCCGCTGTAGCGCAGAGAATGGAGGCCGAGGACACGGAGGACATTGACGACGACGAGGAGAGCGAGACTGAGGAAGACCTACATTTGGACATGGACGAGGGCGAAGCGAATGCCAAGAGTAAGGTAATGAAGAGACGCGATACGGTTATGTCAATTTTGTTTGTTTTCGTGTACTACTAAGTGCTAACGAAGGAACTATCATCACCAACTTGGGCATAAAACTTTTTGAAGTCATTTTTGAAAATAATGGCTGGCTAAATTTCCATGCAGAAAGAATCCTTTTCTTAAGATTGAAGTAGGATTGATCAATAACAATGATGAATTCATTATTATTAATTGTGTGGCGCTTAAAATGCAATTCATTAATACAATTTATTCGTTCGTAAGAAAAAATTAATTCCACTACAAGAACGAGGGATGTTTGATTCTTTGGAAAGAATCGATTCGCCAATCAATTCTGAATCGAATCAAGAAAATCGATTCTCATGAAAAATCGAATCCAAAGAATTGATTTTTAAATATCGTAAAAAAAATTAATTGCTAATTAAAGTTCACGTAAGTGTTTATTAACTTTTTGTTATGGAAAATGATTAAATTGGATGAATTTATTTTTAATACAAAATGATGAATACAAAATAAATATTAAGTAATTTTCATTCTAGCTAAACATGGTTTGATTCTTTTACACATTTGCACTTTTTGATATATTCTTAAAAACATGAATATATTTAACAAATCAGACTTTTTTTTGTTGGATCATGTTTTCGATATTTTAACTTTCTTTTTTTTTTACTCTTTTTTCTCGCGTTTTCACATTTTCACATACTTTTTGTTCTTTTAACCTTGACGTTGATGTTTTATAGACTTTTATCATTCTTTATTTAATTTTCAATCTTTGATAGATAATGAATTTAATAAAAAATCGAATTTTCAATTTTTAGGGTCAAGAATCGATTCAAAACAACGATTCTCTTAACAAAAGAATCGATCTTTTGAAGAATCGAATTCGTTTGAGACTTCGTAAGGAAAATTTTGTCCTCATTGTACATTGATCATTATTTATTATAATGATCCCCTTTGTGTCCTTCGATAATTTATTTTTATTACATCTATTAAATTTGATAATTCAATTCGTATCTCCTCTTGAATGCCTCCATTATCTCGTTACATTCACAGTTGGACAAAAATTCTAAACTAAATTCGAATCGTCGATTCATTCTTGAAATATTAAATTCTGGAAATTTGATGATCTAAAAAAAATGGATTTTTCAAAACTCTATATTCGAAAACATTTGTAAATACGACATCTTTATGTTGACAAGGCCGATGAAATGGATCTGGAGCACCTAGCGACGTTGGAAAGGCTGAGACAAAATCAGAGACAGGATTATCTTCGTGGTTCGGTATCGGGAAGCGTACAAGCGACGGATAGACTCATGAAGGAACTGCGGGACATATACAGAAGCGACAGTTTTAAAAAAAGTACGTTACGATTGTCGATGGAAGTCACGTCTAATTTATCATCGTATATCCAATGATCAAACTCCTCGATTGTTTACTCCCGTTTAATCGTGTTTTCGTTGATTCAGAGATACGAAAGTGGGCTATTGAAGAACTAAACGAGTGAATATGTTTAAACAGGAATGTACAGCATAGAGCTTGTGAATGACAGTTTGTACGAGTGGAATATCAGGTTAATGTGCGTCGATCCGGATTCGCCGTTGTACAAAGACCTTGTTCTCCTCAAAGAGAAGGAAGGCAAAGACAGTATTCTTCTCAACATGATGTTCAAGGTACGAACGAGGAATAATCGACTTATCCTGAACAGTTGAATTTTTAAAAAGAATCTCACGAATGACGAAAATTTAATCGATTGTTTTTTTTTTTTTTTTTTTAAATTCAGGAAACGTATCCTTACGAACCACCGTTCGTTCGAGTTGTACATCCCATCATATCCGGTGGTTATGTACTCGTCGGTGGCGCAATATGCATGGAACTGCTGACGAAGCAAGGCTGGAGCTCGGCGTATACGGTCGAGGCGGTGATAATGCAGATATCGGCGACTCTCGTGAAGGGAAAGGCGCGTATACAGTTTCAGGGTGCGGCGGGTGCCGGCAAAGTTTGCGGTGGACAGAGCCAATACAGTCTTGCACGCGCACAACAGTCATTCAAATCTCTAGTACAAATACACGAGAAGAATGGTAGGTTTAAAGAAACGAAATTTATTTACTCGAAGCTGCCTTTTTTTCGTTCAGTTTAACCAACAAAGTTTTCCAGAATAATTAACAAAGTATTGGTGGGATCGTTCAATTTTTCGATGAAAGAACATAATCGTCGATTTTTCGTTCAACTAAATAAGGAAAAATCTTTAACTGGTCATACGTAGTCAGGAGGTCGCAAAAAGCCATTTTTCAAGAATTTTCGTTAAGGGGGTCGAGTCAGCGTCAAAACGGCGATTTTTAATAATAAATTATAATTTTTGTAGAATACTTACAAATATGATGTTACGTCCACCATTTGAGGTACCAAATAAACAATTTTTGGGGACTAGTTAGAACCTTTAAGGTGCGACGGTGTCCTAAAAAGCCTATTTTTGAGTTTTTACACTCTGCGCATGATTCAGAATGAACCGCTGGACGGATTTTGTTCTACGGCGTCTCATTTCTTTCGTAACACTGTTTCCCACGGGATGAACGTGGTACATTTCGTTTTTTGCCCTTTATTTCAGAGTTGCAGGCCAGTTTTGAAATTGGTAGCCTATTTTGAACTTTCCAGACATTGTCCAGGTCACAATTTTGACTTGAATCAAAATGTGCCGCGTTCAACCCGTGGGAAGAAGCGTTACGAAGGAAATGAGATGTCGTAGAACAAAATCCGTCTAGGAGTTCTTTCTGAATCATGCGCAGAGTGTAAAAACTCAAAACTAGGTTTTTCAGGACACCGGTGCACCTTAAGGGTGTTAACTAGTCCCAAAAAATTGTTCATTTGGTACCTCAAATGGTGGACGATACATCATATTTGTAGGCATTCTACAAAAATTATAAATTATTATTTAAAATCGCCGTTTTGACGCTGACTCGACCCCCTTAATATCGTTTATATGAGATTATCAAGGTTTCGTTTATATAACTACACTACTGGAAAAAATTAAAGGAACAAAAAAATTTCCTAAATTTTTAGTGGTTTTTAACGATGCTGTATCGCAGTCAAAAATGGTCGTATCGGGGTCTTAAAAAAAGCATTTTGAAGCTTCAAGTTTCTAGTTTTCAGATCTTTCAGCAAAAAAAATTTGCGAAGCTACAGGTTTCACGCGATCCTGAGAAATGCCGAGAAAAAAAAAATATGCAAATTTGTATCACTTTTACTTTAGCTGCAATTACTTGGACATTTTTTTTCCAGCTAAGCCATTACATGGACCGGATAGCTTGTTTATTTAGCTTCAATTTGTTTTTTTTTTGAGACCTCGCTGCGACCATTTTTCGCTGAAATATCGGGCTTTTAATGAAAAAAGATCTTTTTGTGTTTGACCATTGACATCTCAGCAACCAATGATCGCACAGAAATCAGAAGGGGCGTTTCACAAACTTGAATTAATGCTCTACAAGGATTGATGATGGTTTTTTGAATAAAAAAATGTTTTCCATCCTTGCCATGACTTTGAAAAAACAGGAGAAAAAGGGCTATTTATGGTTTTTTAGAAAACCAACGGCCAAATTAAAAATATTGACAAAACGACTAATGTTGATCGTGACTTTTACAGCTTAATGTACCCACAAAATTCTTGTAAAGTTTCAATTTGATCTATCGAACGGTTTTTTTGTTTCAAGCAATCAAATTTTTGAAAAAAATTAACGGATCATGTTAATTGCACCTTAACACTTCATAATCATTATTAAAATGAAGAAAAGAACATTTTTTTCGCGCATTTCCCCCATTTTTATCGCAAACAGGGTTTAGATTTATGGAAAAAAAAATTGACAAAATTTAAACAAAAAAAATTGAAAATTCTTCGAAATTTTTTGTGTGTACATTTAAACGCTGTTTGCGATACAAATGTGAAAAATGCAAAAAAAAAATTTCCACTTTAATAATGATTATGACGTTTAGGGGCAGAAACATGATCCTTAAATTTGTTTCACAAATTTGATTGCTTGAAACTAAAAAACCGTTCGATAGATCAAATTGAAACTTTACAGGGAGTTTGTGGGTATATTGAGCTGGAAAAGTCACGCTCAACATTAGTCGTTTTGTCAATATTTTTAATTTGGCCGTTGATTTTCTAAAAAACCATAAATAGCCCTTTTTTCCTGTTTTTTCAAATTCATGGCAAGAGTGGAAATTTTTTTTTTTCAAAAAATCATCGTCAATCCTTGTAAAGCATTAATTCAAGTTTGTGAAACGCTCCTCCTGATTTCTGTGCGATCATTGGTTGCCGAGATATCAATGGTCAAACACAAAAGGATCTTTTTTCATTAAAAGTCCGATATCTCAGTGAAAAATGGTCGCAGCGAGGTCTCAAAAAAGCAAATTGAAGCTAAATAAACGAGCTATCAGGTCCATGTAATGGTTTAACTGGAAAAAAAAAATTCCCAGAAATTACAGCAAAAAAAAAGTGATGCAAATTTAGCAAATTTTATTTTCTTGGTATTTCTCAGAATTGCGTGAAACGTGCAGCTTCGAAAATTTGTTTGCTGAAAGATCTGAAAACTAGAAACTTGAAGCATCAAAATACTTCTTTTTAGACCTCAATACGACCTGTTTTGGCTGAGATACAGCATTGTTAAGGATGTTGAGTCCCAAATCGCAAATGATGAGAAAATTCTAAAAATTTGGGATGTTTTTGGATGAATTATTTAAGAGGTCGTGTAAAAATTTCACGACGATTGGGAAGCTCGTTAACGAACAATTAACATTAACAAATTAAATTAAATTAAATGTAGTCTTATGGAAACTGATATAACTTTGCGATAGGTTTTTTTTTGACCTCTCAATTTTTTACTATCTACACTATATTGAAAGCAACGGAAACAAAACGAGGGTTATTGATAAAGATTTTTTTTATTTGTTTAAAAAATTGTTTTTAACAAAATGTTAATATTTTAATAACGAGCTTCCTAATCGTTGTGAAATTTTTACATGACCTCTTAAATACTTCATACAAAAACATACTAAATTGTCAGAATTTTCTCATCATTTTTCATTTTAACCCTTAAGGAGGTTGAAGAAATGATGATAGAATTCTGAAAATTTAATATGTTCTTACATGAAGTATTCAGAAGGTCGTGTAAAAAGTTCACGACGATTAAGAAGCTATTTATTGAACAATTAACATTGAAAGATTCATAGGGCCTCAACATCCTTAAAAACCACTAAAAATTGAGGAAATTTTTTTGTTCCTTTAATTTTTTTCAGTAGTGTATAATCTAGTATTTAATCGAAGGAACAAGTATAATATTTATTTTTAACAAAATTGGGGCTTCTACAAAAGAATTTCGATATTTGATGAAAAGAAATGAATTGAAATATATTTATATTGAAATATATTTATAAAGCTTGTGTAAAAATTTGGGAAAAACGCGTTCAAAGTTTCAAAAGCACTTTAAACGTAGTAATTACGGGTTTACAAATATGCCTACAACTTTAAAAATATTTGTCGGATTGGCATGAAATTTTCTGTCTACATGGGGCATTCCACGTCAAATCACGCGGTCATCAGCCCGACCTCCTCGGATTTTGATGTTCAATGAATGGTGGATTTCGTTTGGCCCAAAATATGACCTCGAATTTTTAGAAATTTTTATTTTATTTTTTAGGGGTTGCACGAGCTAAAAAATCGTTAAATTGAGGGAACCATAAAGAGGAGCCTTTTTTAAATTAATGCATTTTTTTCCACAGAAACTAGGGCCCGAAACAGATATTTTCGTCATAGTTTGATAATGGGCCAAAAATAATAATAATTTTTTTTGTATTTAAATTTTTTTTCTTATAATTTCTTATTTTGATTGTTTCTTGTAGTGAGAATAACAATAACAAACATATTTTTCCAGTGAAACTTGATTTTTTTTCTTGTTTTAAGAGAAGGCTAAATACCATTTTTATTCAATCCCTACATTATCGACGTATCGTCGTCGTCCAGTCTTTCTCCGACAACCGTGGATGAAAATTAATTACATTTTGACAATTAAGAGGGGGATAAATTAATTAACAATTAATTGTCAATTGAGAGGCTAAAATGCGTTACAGCTAATGCCAACGAACTCATTCGAGCCCCCTAAATATTATAGAGGTTACTCGTCAGAATCCATGGTGCTGCCCTCACTCGCACGTCTGTGAACTACATTTCGCCATTTCGTTTTTCAATAAAACTACAATTTATCGATATTTATCTCTTGATGCGCCATCCAAACTTACGGCGTGTCATTTTGATAAAATGATGTCGAAAACGTCTCGATATTTGTATCGTGGCGTTTTTCATGGAGCCTCACTCTTGGTTTTACCCGAAATGCAGTAAAAATTTAATAATTCAAGTTTTTCAATTACAGTTTCTTGGTGGTAAATGAATCTGTAAATTTATTTTTTGTTGTTCGAAAATTTTTTAGTGAGGCTACATTCCTGCCATTGTTCCGATGATGTTGTTAAAATTTTATTCAATTCCATTCAATTGTAGTTAAGAGGAGGCTAAATACCGACACTAACACCTTGAAATTGCCATCCAAACTTGCTCTTATACAAATGGATGGAATTGAATAAAATTTTAACAACATCATCAGAACAATGGCAGGAATGAAGCCTCACTAAAATTTTCTCGAAAAACAAAAAAAAAATTTACAGATTCATTTACCACCAAGAAACTGTAATTGAAAAATTTAAATTATTAAACTTTTACTGCATTTCGGGTAAAACCAAGAGTGAGGCTCCATGAAGAACGCCACGATACAAATATCGAGACATTTTCGACATTATTTTATCAAAATGACACGTCGTAAGTTTGGATGGCGTATCAAGAGATAAATATCGATAAATTGTAGTTTTATTGAAAAACGAAAATGGCGAAATGTAGTTCACAGACGTGCGAGTGAGGGCAGCACCATGGATTCTGACGAGTAACCTATAATATTTAGGGGGCTCCAATGAGTTCGTTGGCATTAGCTGTAACGCATTTTAGCCTCTCAATTGACAATTAATTGTTAATTAATTTATCCCCCTTTTAATTGTCAAAGTGTAATTAATTTTCATCCGCGGTTGTCGGAGAAAGACTGGACGACGATGATACGTCGATAATGTAGGGATTGAATAAAAATGGTATTTAGCCTCCTCTTAAGAGTGAAACGACAACATTTTTCGAAAATTCATTAGCCTCGACGACCTTATAATCAAAAAATTTTACCGCTTTTTCCAAAAAGTTTGATTCTCGAGGTTCCAAAAATTCTCATTCTTCGAGCGAAGACAATATTTCTAAAAAATCTTCATATTTTTTCAGGCTGGTTCACACCACCGAAAGAGGACGGCTAATGAACATCGGAGTGCCGAATACCGAAAGAAAAAATATATACATAAACATATACGTATATACGTATATATATACATATATGTATATATGTGTGTGTGTATATATATATATATATATATATATATGATATATATGATGCGTGCTTACAGCTGAGACTTTAATACGGTGTGTGCCCAACAAATAATTTTACGATAAATGATTTGATACACGAAAATGAAAAAGAAAAATCACACATTGAATAGGTAAACTTAAGGTAAATTGAATTTAATCTTACGGATAAATTTCTTCGATCGCTAAAAAGGCTGCCGCGCAAAAATTAGAACGACGAACGATAAGGAAAGAAGGAAAGAGCAACGGAGAGGAGATAGAAAAAAAATCGGAACTGTGAAGCGTTCGGATCCGTGAAGCGAGATGAATCGACGATTCCGTGTCGTGAATATCGAAGAATACGACGGAGAAGAGATCGCGGGCGCGTGAATTTGGTCGTAGATAAAGAGGATCGCGAAAAAAGTGAGAATAAGTTTCGTCCTTTTTTTTTCTCCCGTTAATTTTTTTTTTTTCAAATCCCTCTCGCGTCGAAACTTATTCTCACGTGTAAATATACATACGAGAACGTGTTTGTCGTCACATTATTAGGTTGTAATACTTTAATTTTGGTTCATACCCTCTTTGTTATCATCTTGTTCATTTTTTCTCTCTCTCTCTCTCTCTCACTTTTTCTGTTTTCCTCTTTTTTCCTCTCGGGGGGTGGCTCTTCACGAATTTGGCGAGGAAAAAAATTCGTATCGGAAAATTGAAGTGCAGAATCGAACAATTTGATTCCAAAGAGAAAATTGTAGATAAATTTCGAAATAAAATGAATTTGTGCAAAAAAAACTTGATTCTTACAATATTTTAATATTCCATGGTTGAATGTGTGTGTGTGTTTTCTCTTTAATCACACTTTCGTACTCGGAGCTCGTGCGAAATTGCTTTTCCAAATTTCGATACAATTTTCTTGCATGTATAAAAAAAAAAGGAAATCTCGATTCTCCTTCGTTTTTTTCGACGCGGAGCCGCCCACCTTTGAATCTTCTTCGACCGGACATTTCTGTCTTTCACATTGTTCTCGAATGACCGATCGGAAAATGGAAAAATACTTTTTTCACTCTCATTCATCGGGGAACGAAAAATTCGCGATTATAGTTAAATTCGTTTCGAGATATCGCGTTTGTAATTCGCCCCGTTGTTCCCGTCGACTTATCATTATTATTATTATTATTATTATTATTATTATTATTTTTTGTAAACCTTAGTATAAGAATTTGCGGGATAATTTCGTTGTTTATTATTTTTTTGTTCGCGCTTCTTTCACTCCGAAACTCGGAGGCGGCGACGTTTATTGACGATAATGCATGAATGCAAAAAGTGATTTAAAAAAAAAGAAAAAAACAAAAAAACAAAAACGTTTTTACGTTAAGCGATGAGAATGAATGGCGAATTATGAATGGTGTGTTTGTGCGAGCATCCAAAAATGGACGCTTATCGACAAGATTGTTTGAGAGAGGGACAGATGTGCTTGTGACGAACCGACGATTTGTATAATAAACGTAAAGGCGGTTAATTAAGGTACTATTTTACTTTATAAGGCAAAAAAAAAAATCTTCAAGTTTTTTGTTCTCAGCTCCTTTATCAGATATGGCTATAAAACTGTTTTTACAACATTGTTTCATCTTTCGAAAATACAAAAAAAATGTATTTTTTATTTCGATTCTTTGAATCATTTATAGAAGGCGCCAAAGTCGAGTCTTCGAAAATCTTTTGTCCGACAGTTAATCTCAGAATTGGCGAGTCTGAAAAAAAAGGATAAAAAAAAACATTTTAAAGAGGAAGGTTTCTTACACAACAATTTACCACCGTTAATGAAAAATCGATTTAAAAAAAATGGCGGATGTTTGAAATAAATTGTGAAAAATTCAATGGTTCATTTTCAATTCGAATATGCCCATTTTTTTTAAATCCATTTTTCATTAACTTAAATTGTTGTGTGAGAAACCCAAAATGGTTTTTTATTTTTTTGTTTCAGACTTGCCAATCGATTAACTTCTCTCCTGAGTTTCTTTGAAATTATTTAAAGAATCAAAATAAAGAATAATTTTTTTTTCTGTATTTTCGAAGGATGAAACAATCTCGTAAAAACAGTTTTATAGCCATATCTGATAAAGGAGCTGAGAAAAAAAATCTTAAAAACTAGCGTTTTTTTTTGGCCTTCCAAAGTAGACTATTTTCTAACGAATAGAAAAAACAGGTTTTTACGTCGATTGCGCTCCTCATGGAAATCTTTGTACCTTTGCCGTAGAAAAAAAGCAACCTCTGATTCGCTGATTTGGAAATGTCGGAATTAGGCTAAAAAGCGACGATTTTTGTGATCTCAAAACTATCGATCTGGCCATTTTTCCTAAAAGTTGAGTCCAACTTTTGAGATACGTTTTTTTTAATAAAAAAAAAAAATCTTGCGTTAGATATTCTGATTATTCTTCTATTCAAAATCAATTTTTTTAATATTCTTCGCATTCTCGATTCTTGAACGTTTTTATAATATACATATTTTTATTTCCACGATTCGATTATAATCAGTCGAAAGTCAAAGTTTCATTTTGGCTGGCAAATAGGAAGTTTAATACGGCGAAAAAAATTGGAAGATATTCGAATTTTTGTTTATCTTGAAAAAAAAAACGTCTTTTTCACAACGCACGAGAATCTCGATAATTAGCGCAATTGGAGAAAAATGTTTTTTTTCGAACCACCACTAAATATACTACACAAGAATTTTGGAGGGAGGAAAAAAAACGTAATGACAAGACAAAAAAAATTGAGCATTCATGAGTAAAAAAAAGAAAACGTAATCGTACCGGAAGTCGATTTTTTTGCGAAGCTAATGAATAAGTAGACGAAGAAGAATGGCGCGAATTCGAGTGAAATGCGAATTTAACAGGGCCGAGATTGTGAACGACGTGTGCTGAAAGGCGAACTAATTTGTTGTATTCGAAATTAAGGTGATTTTTGGAATTTTTGGGTACCGCCGAAATCTAATTATCCAAATACTTTTCTAAAAGATAAGGTTAACCAATAGAATCGTCAATTCGGATTCGAAACAGAAATTTGATCTTCTGCTGCAATGTACACTTCCGCCCAAAAGTTTGGAAAGTGTTTGTCCCACTAAAAGTTGCATAACTCCGTCAAAAAAAAAAAGATAATCGAATTTTTAAAACAGCATTTTGACGGGAAGGAATTTAGCTTTATTTTGCTGTTCACAAAAATATTTTTTATAATTTTCTTCCAATCTGGTTCGCATTTTTGTACGTGACCGTTTTTTGGCCTTTTTTCGACCATCGCGAATTGGGCGCATAACTTGAGGACATTTTTTTTGTCTTCTTTATCTACGATACATTTGAAAGGATTGGCAGTTGCTCTATTTTCGTTTTTTAAAAATTTTCGTACAATTTTTGTCTCGCAAAGTTATTTCACTTTTTGCTAAAAAAGACAAATTTTGAAAGATGAAACGTAACTCAAAGTCTAGAGAGTTTAAGAGAAAATGTCAAGTATGAAAAAAGTAGCGCAGGTATACACGGAATCGCTTGGAATTATTTCAGAATTTTCCTATTAATTTTTTTTTTTTTTTTTTTAACTATTTTCGCTCGAAACTCTGACGATGACGTTCCAGTGAAAAATTGTATCTGATTGAAATTTCCGTATTTCGTGATACAATGAGAATCTAAACAAATTCAGCAACATTTGGAACGCTATTAACAACAATGATCAATAATAGTGATAATTCTTCATTATTGCTTAATAAATTCTTTGAACAATTTGTTAATGACTTTAGGGCAATATTATTATTGATAATTGTTATTTATAGCATTACAAATGTTGCTGAATTTTTTCAGATTTTTATTGTATCACGAAGTACGGAAATTTCAATCAGACACAATTTTTCGCTGGGACGTCAAAATCAGCTGTTTCGAGCAAAGATAGTAAAAAAAAAAATTTCATAGGAAAATTCTGAAATAATTCCAGGTGATTCCGTGTATCCATACGCTACTTTATTCATACTAGACATTTTCTCTCAAACTCTATAGTTTTTGAGTTACGTTGCATCTTTCAAAATGTGTCTTTTTTAGCTAAAAAGTGAAATAACTTTGCGAGAAAAAATCGTACGAAAATTTTTAGAAAACAAAAATTGAGCGTCCGCTAACCCTTTCAAATGTACCGCAGACAAAAAAGACAAAAAAAAAAGTCCATAAGTTATGCGCCCGATTCGTGATGGTCGAAAAAGGCCAAAAAACGGTCAAATAAAAAAATGCGTACCGGATCGAAAAAAAATCATAAAAAATATTTTAAAAAAAGCAAAATAAAGCTGAATTCTTTTCTGTCAGAACGCTTTTATAAAAATTCGTTAATTTTTTTATTTGACGGAGTTATGTAACTTGTAGTGCGGCAAGAAATATCGACAGATGTATCAAAACTTTTGAGCGGGAGTGTTTTTCAATTTTTTGTCTGGCTGAAATCGTCGATTTTCAAAAAGTATTTGGATAGTCAGATTCTGCTAGATTTGGCTGGCGTTATTATGAAGAAACTTCTTTTTCTCTATAGTGAACAAAAGAAATACGATTGAAGATGAAGGAACAAAAAAAAAGCATATTGCGAGAAAACGAAAGAGAGCGTTTGGGACGAGTGTCGAGGATAAAATTGTAATTTTTTTTTTCAATAGTCTTAAGCAATATTTTTTTATGTCCTATGTCTGATGAGAGATATGAGTATGTCCACGTGGATAAAGACAGAGGGAGAGAGAGAGAAAAAGAGAAAAGGATATTCGTTGTCGAATAAATGGCGACCATCAGTGAGACGATGATAAATTTATCGAAAAAAAATTTGGAGAGTAGAGTGAAAAATGAAATTTCGTCTATTTGTCGTCTACTGTTTACGAGATAGTGCAATTAGATATCGATTCTCGTGTCGATAATGCGTGTGTGTTTGGGCGTGTTTGACAGCTGTGACGAAATGTAAAACGATCAGAGAGTCCCGAAGTCGTTCTCTATTTTGAAGAAGAAGGAAAAGAAAAACAAGAACACGAAAAAAAATCATTGAAAAAGAAGAAGTAAGAAAAACGAAAGAAAGCCTTGCCAAAGCTCATCGTTGTTCGCATCATTACTCGAGTTTTTATCCTGTAATAAACTTCAATGTATCGCGTGCATTCCTCTTTTATAATTTAAAAATAACGGATGGAAGCATTAAACTGTTATAGATGTACATATATAAAAAAAAAATATATATCTTCGTAATCCGTCTCTGTTCGTTCTTCGACGTTCTTTGAAACTCGGTCAAATCTGACCCAAATGATTTTTTGAAATTTTCCAAGCGTGATACATAAAATCCATTAAAGACGGAAAAGGTAAAAAAAAATGTTGTTTTTTTTTTATTTTCTCGACTTTTTTGAAATTTCAACTGATATTGTCCGTTGGAAATCAATCGCTGATCACGAATATGCAATTGGGAACATCAAAGTTTCACGAGAACATGGAAAATAGCTAATAATGATGATTTTTATGCGCTTATTGAGATAGTTCAAGGTCGTCAGAGGTCGAAACAATCGAAATTTCACCGCGCTGTCTTTAATTACCGTTATAATTGTTTTCTGTGTCTGGGCCAAGTTAAAAAAAAAAGTTAGAGGTCAGAATTGGGTTATTGAAAAAAAAAAATTATCGATTTTTTAAATGTTTTTTAAAACTTTATTATAAATAATTTTGATAGACGACGCAAAAAATTTGAAAAAATTTGTTTTTCATTTAATTACAAACAATTTAAAAGTGATAAAATTTTAAAGATAATCACGTGACTCCAAACGCGCCATGATTGGTCGTCTTGTTTGTGACGTCATAATGTTAAGAGGAGGCGATATACCGACGTTTTTCGTGCGAGTGCGAGAGAGAAAGGATGATAGGGGTCGTGTGAGAGCGAGGGAGAGGTCCGAATGTCGCCTTTAGCCTCCTCTTATGGGCAGGCTAAACACCCTCTCTCTCGCTCTCACACGACCCCTATAGGCGCTCTCTCTCGCACTCGCAAGAGCGGAAAGGCGGGGGGGAGGGTGTTTAGCCTGCCCTTAAGGGCAGGCTAAAGACCCTCTCTCTCGCTCTCACACGGCCCCTATCATCCTTTCTCTCTCGCACTCGCACGAAAAATGTCGGTATTTAGCCTCCTCTTAAGAGGAGGCTAAATACCGACATTTTTCGTGCGAGTGCGAGAGAGAAAGGATGATAGGGCCCGTGTGAGAGCGAGAGAGAGGGTCTTTAGCCTGCCCTTAAGGCCCGGCTAAACTCCTACCCCCCGCCTTTCCGTTCTCGCGAGTGCGAGAGAGACAGAGCTAGAACTTTTAACACATCTTTCTCGGAGATAGCTTGATAAAATAAAAAAAGAACAGTTGGGCCACCTGTACACATTAATTACACAGGCGCCCCTACTCTTCTTTTTTTATTCCATTAAGCCATCTCTGAGAAAAATGGGTTAAACAAATTTTGAGGTTATGTTGACCTTTACACTCCCCGTAAAATAATTCCACGGTAGTACACGGTCTTTTAGTGCCAAAAATTGTTTGTGACAACTAATTTTATCAAGTAAATAAATTTGATGGCGTTTAGGGATTTATTCGGCGCACTACTTGAAACCATTGGTTTCGACGTTTCTCATTTTGTGCTTCCCCCCGCGCTTCCGCTCTTGTGAGTGCGAGAGAGAGCGCCTATAGGGGTCCTGTGACAGCGAGAGAGAGGGTCCTTAGCCTGGACTTAAAAACATTTTTTGGGGAGTTGTTTTTGTATTATTCGTACACAATGATACGAAACAAGCACGATAACTTTTAAGATTTGACATTTCTAATAAATTTATATATATATATGGACGATAATAACAAGATTTAATTGATGAAGTATCAACTGCATGTAATGATGGAGTAGACATGAACATTATGACGTCACTCGCGCTCGGGAACTGTCGGCACGTTTTCGGTACCGAGTACAAAAATTTATTTTCAACTTGTTATAACTTTTCAATTACAACGAAAAAAAAAATAGTTTTATTATAAAACTTATAGATGATCTTTCGATTTATGGCAAAAA
The DNA here is from genome assembly GCA_946863875.1 of Alloplasta piceator. Taxonomy (NCBI): domain Eukaryota; kingdom Metazoa; phylum Arthropoda; class Insecta; order Hymenoptera; family Ichneumonidae; genus Alloplasta; species Alloplasta piceator. The sequence continues at coordinate 33,941,337 of OX333076.1, read as the reverse complement.
AAAAATTTGTTCAAAAACCCAATTACTTGAATTTCTCGACGTTGTCTTCGGTATATTGAGCAGAGTTGTGAAAATAGTAATGTAAAAGTAATGCATTACCCATTACTTTAAACAATGTGTATTGGACAAGTTTTCCATTACAAATTACAAAAGGAATGTGTAATGGATGGGTGTTCCATTACAATTAAAAAAAGTAATGTGTAATGGATGCATGTCCCATTACAAATAAAAAAGTAATGTGTAATGGATGCATGTTCCATTACAAATGAAAAAAAAGTAATGTGTAATGTATGCATGTCCCATTACAAATAAAAATAGTAATGTGTAATGGATGCGTGTTCCATTACAAATAAAAAAGTAATGTGTAACGTATGCACGTTCCATAACAAATTACAATTTAAAAAAAAAGTAATTTGCAGTGGAGAATATTCCATTACAAATAGAAAAATTGCCGTGCTCGTATTAGAAACTTGCACATTGCTGTCTCATTATTTTATTTCGCTCACCAAAAGTTCATTCACAATTATCACAAATGATCCATAAAGTTAAAAAAAAAGAACACGCACATTATTTAGGGATTCAATAAAGCGACAAATTTTGTATCAGTAACTTGTAATTTTTATTAGATTGTTTATAATTATGGGTAACAGCGTGTAAAAGCCAGTTCAATATAAAGTTGGATAATTTTTGGGGTTGAGTACATTATTGTACTTCATATTTATAGATGAGCTATCTGTTTTTTTGTTTCTATTTTCAACTTTATGGATCATTTGTGATAATTGTGGAGGAACTTTTAATGAGCAAAATAAAATTGTAATGAGACAGCAATGTGCAAGTTTCTAATACGAGCAGGGCAATTTTTCTATTTGTAATGGAATATTCTCCACCGCAAATTACTTAAAAAAAAAAATTGTAATTTGTAATGGAACGTGCATACATTACACATTATTTTTTTTATTTGTAATGGAACACGCATCTATTGCACGTTATTTTTTTTATTTGTAATGGCACATGCATCCATTACACATTCCTTTTTCATTTGTAATGGAACATGCATACATTACACATTTCTTTTTTATTTGTAATGGCACATGCATCTATTACGCATTACTTTTGTTATTTGTAATGGAACATGCATACATTTCACATTACTTTTGTATTTTGTAATGGTACACTTATCCATTTCACATTATGCAGTGTAATGGGTAATAAATACAGTAATGCATTATCAAAGTAATTATTTACAATTTATGCATTATTACATGCATTTATGCATTATTTACAACTCTGGTATTGAGTCTTATGATACGTGGTAAAAAAAACAATAATAGGTCAATTATTTGTAAAAAAAAAAGTTCCCTGAGAGTTCAATGAAGTTTTCCTGGGATCCTTCTCAGTTACTTTAGTACATTAAAACACACAGAATTGTAAAGATGATTGAATTGAAGAAATTGTGGGTGATTACTATAAAATGATCCCTTAAAGGGGTTATTCACAGTTAGGTTTTGAAAAAAAATCGTTTTTTTAAATTTCATTTTCGCAATACATATTGGGGCATTCTATCCCAAATCGGACAGTTTGAAAAACTTTTTTTTTTGACGTCCTCAAATTTTTTATATTTTTCAGTACCCATCGAAAGACCCTTGCTGACAAATTTTGAGATTTTTTCGATTACTCATTCGAAAGATAAAAAAAAACGCTCTTTTTCGGTATTTTGGCCATAACTTCTTTAATAATGGCTCAAATTAATAGTTTTTTTTGTTGAAATTTTTTGTTTTTATATGGCTTTTTCAGAAAAAAATACAACAAAAATATTCGACGTGTTGTTAAATGAGTTTGTTGAGTTTTAAACTTGAAATCGCGTTTTTAATAGTGAATATATATTATGATTTTTTTAAAAATTTTGTTTTAAACATCTATCTATTTAACAACTTTTAAGACTCGTCCGATGGTGGGATTTCCATAACTACTATTTTTTTCGATTTCTGAAAATAATTTTTTTTTTCTATCAATTATTATGAATATTAATTTTCGTTACTGTACAGTATTTTTTTCACAATTTAGAATTTATTTTGACACCTTTTCATGAAACTTTTTAAATAAAAAAAAATTTTAGTTTTCAAGAATCGAAAAAAATAGTAGTTATGGAAATCCCATGATCGGACTAGTTTTAAAAGTTGTTGAATAGATAGATGTTTAAAACAAAAAATAAAAAAATTAAAATATACACTCATTTAAAAACACGTCGAAATTTGTTGTTGTATTTTTTTCTGAAAAGGCCATAAAAAAACAAAAATTCAAAAAGAAACTTTTAATTTGGATCATTATTGAAGAACTCATGACTTTAATATATTTTGAACGGGTAATTAAAAAAAAACTCAAAATTTACCAGGAAGGGTCTTTTGATGGGTACTAAAAAATATAAAAAATTTGAGGAAGTAAAAAAAAAGTTTTTCAATCTGTCCGATTTGGGATAAACGCCCGATATATTTAAGTATATACACAGAAAATATTATCTTAATCCGACAGATATTTTCGAAGTTATAGGGATATTTGCAGCCCCTTAATTACAATGGGTAAAGTGTTTTTGAAACTTTGAACGCGTTTTTCTCAAAACTGTGTTTTTAAAGTCGGTGAGCAAGATTTTTCGTAAACGGCGTAACCGATCAGTTTTTACACAAGCTTTATAAAAATATTTTTTAGTAATTGATTGAAGGTTTTTTTTACATCCATAAATATATTTCATTTTATAAACAATTTAAGGCAAAAATGTTCATCTTCGATCAAATACTAGATTATTTCTTATATTAACAAAATATTTTTTATTTTTTGATTTTGGATCATCCAATCCAGAGATATCGTGCTCAACTTTTTATAGAGCACCTCCCGGAGATCGGCTACAGCGGTTTATCATGATTTTTCGAAAAAAAAAAAATTCAAAATCAAGTTAAAAGTTCCAAAAATATGAATATAATTTGTTACGGTAATACATTAACAAGCAAAGTTATTAATTTTAACAAGGCGCATTTAGTAGTGACCTTGACGATGACCTTCATGGTGATTTCAACGTCAACCTTTATTTTTTAAATGGAAGCCTATATTTTTTAGTTCTGAAATCAATAGAACAAACAGTTTTACATTTCCATTAAAAGATTCGAAAAAGATCAATCAATTTTTTCGGAATAAGTATGATTTCAGAACATAAAAATACAGGTTTCCATAAAAAAAAAGTTAGCCGTGAAATCACCTTGAAGGTCATCGTCAAGGTCACTACTAAATGCGCCTTATTAACATTACTAACTTTGCTCGGTCACGAAAGAATTTGAAAAGCTTCTATTCTCAGAGGTATACCCACACCTTGTTCAAGTTTAATCGACCGTAGAGGACCTTCAAGGTCAAAATGTATCTATGACCTAAGTACATATTTGAACGTAAAATTTCCCGCTCTATCTATTGCCAGTGTCAAAAAAGGAGGTTTCCATTTGAAATAAAATAGTTGACCTTGAAATAACCTTGAAGGTAATCGTCAAGGTCAAAATTAAGGTCACCATTGAATTCTTCGTGAAAAGTTCCTACACGAATGACCTTGATCTTTTTGAAAACTATCTTAGCTAGGAAATATTCAGCGGTCCCGTTACTTTTTTGACACCCTGTATAATTTATCTCTTATCTATAATTTAAGAAGCAAAATATTTCTATTTTGCTGGTATTGAATGATTTTTGCTTCTTCATAAAGGAAGCTTTGTTTTCGTGAAAAAATTTTTTTTCGCGATTTTTATGCCAATATGTTCAAAATATCCTAAAACATCGAGAAATCATATTTAGAAAATATGTCCGGATGGATGTGTGTGTGTGTGTGTGTGTGTGTGTTTATCCTGAGTTTCAGATGTAAATAATTAATAACGCGAAAACGCTTCGAGATATCAAGCCAAAATTTGGCACATTTGTCGAGCACGAATTGCTCTTCATTATGAAACAAATTTTGTTTCAATTATAACGGGTGTTCAGATTTTATCAACTTTTTCGCTTTTGCAAGAAGGGCGTAAACGTTCTAACTTCTGCAATTTTCAAGATATTGCGCTCAAACTTTGTACAGAAGTCGTATAGCTATTAAGGTTGTTTGGTATTGAATTTGGCGAAAATCCATCAAGGGATTAAAATTTTATGAAGTTTTGAATTTTTTGAAAAATAGCCTAAACGCTCTAACTTGTGCAATTCTTAAGATATTGTACTGGAACTTTGCACAGAGTTAATATAGCTATCGAGGTCGTTCGCTATTAAATTTGGCAAAAATCCATCGAGGGATTAAAATTTTATGAAATTTTTAATTTTTTGAAAAATAGCGTAAACGCTCTGACTTGTGCAATTTTTAAGTGCATATTGTGCATATAGCTATCGTGGATGTTCATTATACAATTTGGCGAAAATCGATCGAATGATTAAATTTTTATCAAATTTTTAATTTTTAGATAATTTTTTAGATATTGCAATGAAATTTTTTGAAGAGCCAGTATAGTTATCAATGTTATTCACTATCAAATTTGGCGAAAATCGAGCGAATTTACACATTGATTACTAATATTTTTCAATAGGTAACAAAGCTTCGTTTATGAGGAAGCCAAATTTGATCGCTATATTGTGTGTTAAACGAAGCTATATGAACTATGGATAAAGATGAGGAAGCCATGTGCAAATTTTTTTGATTTTACGATGGAACAATACAAAAAGAATTCACTGTAAAAAATGTTATTAAATTTAATATACAAAAGTATATTAAATTTCGAAAACAAGTATATGAAACCGAAATTAATATACAAGGTATCGGAAAATTAACAATTTCATCTTAAATTTAATATTTGTATATTAAAATTAAAAGAGTGAGCATTGAAAATTAATATACCCGTATGTGAAAATAGTTTTTGTATACTTTTTCGCAATTTTCAAATACATTATTGAAAATTAAAACACTTATTTCTTAAAATTGCAATCAACCATTGAAATTTTTTTTCAATAGTGTAATGAAATTTAATATACAGTATAGGGAATTTCAATAACAAGTATACGAACTTGAAATTAATATACATGGTATTGGAAAATTAACAATTTCATCTTAAATTTAATATTTGGATATTAAAATTAAAAGATGAACGTTGAAAATTCAAATCCCCGTATATTAAAATGGTTTCTATATGCTTTTTCGCATTTTTAAGATACGTTATTGGAAATTAATACACTTATTTTCCAAAATTACAATCAATGTCAGCGGCCGTGCTAGTTGGCGCATCCACCACTATGCGTCGCATGCGCTCGGACCTCTGTGCCCAAGCGAAATAGGCGTATGACGGTGTTATATACCGGACGGCCAGCGCGCCCAATATACTTACCTGGCGCAGAGGTTATACCGTGATGATTAAGGCGGTTCCTCCAGGGCGAAGCTCTTCCATTGCACTTTTCGGTCGAGCTGACCCTTGCGAATATCCCTAATGTGGATATTTCGAGCGTACAATTTTAGTTGCACTGAAAGAAATTTTTGTATTAAATTTAATTAAAAAAATATGAAGTCTTTATGCATATACAAGATACTAAATTTCATATACAATGTGTACAGTAATATTCCAATATAAGTATATGAAAAATCAAATAACTTCTTTTAATTTTAATTTACAAAAGAATATTAATTTTCATATCTTTTTTCATGATTCTGCTTTAAAAATCATACGGTATTGGAATTTTAATATACGAACGTATATTAAAATTAATATATTGTATATGCATAAAAACTTTATATTTTTTTAATTAAATTTAATACAAACATTTTTTACAGTGAACATTCCATACACATTTTGAAATTATTCCTCCTGATTTGGATGAACGATGGGTGAGGTTTTTACTGAGGGATCATTTTATACTTGTCCCTCCTAAGTTGGTTCATTGCACATATTGGTTCGTTATATGTGCATAAAAACAGAATTAATGAACTAACCCCCGAATCAGTGTGCATTTTCGATCGATTCCCACGATGGAATCCGGGCATCGTGCCCAGTCAATGCAAACATTGAGAGTTTGCAAAATTGCTTAACGAGGAAAATAGCCGAAGGGAGGGAGGGATATAGAAAGGATATCGCTGCCGGGGCATTAATTTATGATTTATCGTCGATAAATTATAAATAACGTATTACTTTAACAGAGCGTTGAATCAGTGCCTTTAGGTATAAATCAATGAGAGAGAAACAGTCGCGTGGGGCGGATGGGAAATATGTTCGTCCTTTCACAAAAAAAAAAAAAAATAAAACAAAAAGGAAATACCATAAAAAGGTACACACATGCTCCTGAAAGGTCCAAGAATATTGCGCCATTTGTCCAACTTCCATAAACTTTTATTTATTTCCGACGAATCTCTGCACCTACCCTCGATTTATATTTCGGTGTTTCTTTATTTTTGTCTTCACCGTCCCATCGTCCAATCGATCGTTGGACACACATTGTCTCGTTTCCAATTTTGTATTGCAAGAAACAGGGCGAAACTTTTCAACACGTATCGCATCAATGCCGATGCTCGCTGAACTACGATCGAGTTTATATAAATCCATTTGGAAAGAAGTGCAATTTTTTTTATATTCTCGGAATATTGGTCCAGTCGTCATAGAACCGACGTATTTTGAGGACTTTTGATCTTGAAAAAAAAAATTATTAAGAGGAGGCTAAATACCGATATTATTTTTGAAGCCCTATATTATCGACCCAAAAGCGACCCGCGCTCTAGCCTCTCGGCCAGTGCTCTCCTTATTTTCAGTATATATTTTATTAGCTTGCAGTTACAGATTTTTAAAAAAATTATTACATTTAGAATAAAATATATTCTGAGAATAGGACCGAAACACGTGTATTTCAAGTGGGGAAATCTACCCTCTTTTCGTGGCGAGGTTAGAGTCTAGATAAAAATCTGAAAAAATTAGGGTATTTTTTTTGAATTATTTGGAATTGATTTGGGGGGGCGGGGGGTCTGATAAAAAATTCGTTTGAGCTCTAAATAAGGACCACTCTAGTATGTATGTATATATGTATCTTGCGTTTCTGATTTAAATAATTAATAACTCGAAAACGCATCGAGATGTCGAGCTGATATTTGGCACACCTGTCGAGCACGAATTGCCCTTCATTATGAAGAATTTTTGTTTTCATTCTAACGGGTGTTTCAGATTTTATCGACTTTTTTCGTTTTTGTGAAAATGGCGGGAACGCTTCAACTTCTGCAATGTTCAGGATATTGCACTGAAACTTTGTACAGAGCTAATATAACTATCGAGGTTGTTCCTTATTAAATTTGGTGAAAATCGATCGAAGGATAAAAATTTTATCAGATTTTGATTTTTTTTTTGAAAAATAGCCAAAATACTCCAACTTCGGCTATTGGCAAGATATATTCTATTGAAATTTTATACACATTCAAAATAGTGATCAAGGTTGTTCGCTATGGAATTTGGCAAGAAGCAAATTCGCAAGAATTTGGCAAATTTGCACATTGATTACTCATGTTTTTCGATAGTTAACAAAGCTTCCTTTACGAGGAAGCCAAATGTGATTGCCATATTTGGTGATAAAGGAACCTACGAGAACCATGGATAAAGATGAGGACGCAATGTGAAAATGACCAATTTGCTTTTTTCTATAACCTTTGAAAATCATGTAACCTTTTGAAAATATACTCTCATAAAAATCTCAAACTTTTTTTTCTCAAAAACAAAGCTTTCTTTGTGTTACAGAAAAATAGAAAAAAATGTATGGCAACAAACTTGAGGCTGAAAAAAAAACTGCAGTGAGTTTGTAATGCTTTCTATGTACCGGGGCGATAATGATCGGACACGCTTGGGTCAAGTAGTTAGGCTGCTTTCGGTCGCGGTCAGACAGTGAATATGATCGTATTTGGTCAGCCCAAGTGGTGAGATTCAATCTTGGTCAGCCAGTAGTAGTAATGATCACTGAGGGAGCGGGCGCGGGGATGTGGGGTGGTTTATGTCGAGCATAAACCACCCCACACCCCCCCCCCTCCCCCTCGCCCCTGGCCCTAAATGGCCATTCGTAGCAAGTGCGATAGACGCATTGTGCCCAAGTGATAATAGCCAATATTTGTCAGACATAGTGCATCCGTTATCGAAACATTCGCACGTTTCCCCACCGCCATTTGATCAATTGTTTTTTTTATGTAAAAGGTCGATTGAAAAAAAAAAACGTTGTTGAATATCGTTGTATCTTTGCGGATGGAGGGCGCAGTTCAGTATGAAAGTGACTTTTGCTAAAGCGCCCTTCAACTTTTTAATTGGTATCGATGGTATTGACAATAAATGATTGGAGCTCTCGTACGATGATTGCTCTTCACCTGGCAATTATCGTTTAACCCTCTTTCGTGGTTAACTCTTTGCAAAAAGCTTTTGAAGCATCCACTTCTGCATGCAGGATTGCGGTGAAATGCAGATGTTACAAAATCGACCAGCTCGTAAAATTAAGCTTCGATTTCGTTCTTTATTTGTTTTATAATAAAAAATTAATAATTATTTAAAAAATATAGTTATTCCTAGAATTTGTATATAATTACACCGGCACACAAAATCAAAAAAGTGGTCTGTACTTTTGATCAAGGCCACCTGTCTCTATGTATTTTGATACGCTGAATCCGAATCCGAGGTCCTTTTGGCTCATACACCCTCAAAATTTTGAGTAAATTGCGAAAAACCGCTAAAAATAAAAGAAAATTGCGAAAAATCGCAGTTATGAGTATGAATTTTTTTTTTTTAATTCAACTAGATCAAGTATGTTTCTTATGTATTTTGACGCGCTGAACCTGAATCCGAAGTCAGTTTTGCTCATACACCCTCAAAATTTTAAGCAAATGGCGAAAAACCGCTAAAAATGCATAAAAATTGCCGAAAATCGCAGTTATGAGTATGAAAATTTGTTTATTGAACTAGATCAAGTATGTTTCTTATGTACTTTGATGCGCTGAACCCGATTGTCAAGTCTGTTAAACTTGATCATTCATACACTGCGGTTCAAAAGTTTGGAAACACTTGGCCCGATTCCGCGCCGCACATAAAATTTCACTGCTCTTTTAAAAATGAAGATATTTCAATTCCACAAATGGCGTTTCCGAAAGGATATATTTAGCTTCATTTTGCTTTGGCCAAAATTTTTTTTTTTAATTTTTCTCAAAATTCGGTACGTCCTTAGAAGCATGGCCGTTTTTTTGTTCTTTTTTAGCGTTGAAATTTTGGCGTACGCATTTTTTGAAAACTATTTTTCGCATGAAAAACTTGTGGAAGGGAGTATAAGCTTCAATTTTGTTTTTTTTTTAAAGTTTCGTACGATTTTTTTTCGCAAAAATATTCAAATATTTGTAAAAAACGATCACATTTATAGAATAAAGCGTAACTCCAAAACTACTGGGTTTTCGTGAAATTACTATGAGGGTAAAAAGTCGCATACAATAATTCTGGATTCAATTAAATTATTTCAGAATTTTTTTCCAACATTTTTTTTCAAATTTTTTTCTATTCACGAGATATTTTTTTTATCTGAAACAATCGGGTCATCTACCTCATCCACACGGGTTTTCCGATGAAAAAGCCATGTAAATGACTTTTTTCGAAGAAAAAGCCGTGTAGATGAGGTGAGAGACTCTATGTTCCAATCTCGAAAAAAAATGTTGAGAAAAAATTCTGAACAAATTTCATTGAATCCAAAACAACTGTACGCAACTTTTTATCCTCTTAATGATTTAACAAAAACTCAGTAGTTTTGTAGTTACGCTTTATTTTATAAATATGGTTGTTTTTTGCAAAAAAAAATTGTACGACACTTTTTAACAAACGAAATTGAAACTTATACTCCCCTCCACAAGTTTTTTATGTGAGAAACAGTTAAAAAAAATGCATGGGTCATGCGCCAAAAAAATCAAAAAACCGACCGTATGTTTCAAAGTACGTACCGAGTTTTAAAAAAATCCAATTTTTTTTTTAAGATAAAGCAAAATGAAGCTGAATATATTCTCTTTGAAACGCCGCTTTTTAAATTGAAATATCTTTCTTCTTAAAAGAGCAGTGAAACTTTTTTGTGCGGCTGGGATTGGGCAAGTGTGTTCACACTTTTGGATGGCAGTGAATGCATGGTCGAGATTAACAGACTCGGCAATCGGACTCAGCGCATAAAAATACATAATAAACATACTTGATCTAGTTCAATACAATTTATTTCATGTTCATTACCGCGATTTTTCGCAAATTTTAGCCATTTTTAGCGGTTTTTTGCAATTTACTCCAACTCTTGATAGTGTACGAGCCAAACAGACTTCGAATTCAGATTCAGCGTACAAAAATACATGAAAAACATAGTTGATCTAGTTCAATTTTAAAAAAATCATACTCATAACTGCGATTTTTCGCAATTTTTAGCCATTTTTTGCGGTTTTTCGCAATTTACTCAAAATTTTGAGGGTGTATGAGCCAAAAGGACTTCGGATTCGGATTCAGCGCATCAAAATACACATAGATAGGTGGGTCTGGTCGAAAGTACAATAAACTGCAATAAACCTCAATAAACTGCAATAAACTGCAATAAACTGCAAATTTTAGCCATTTTTAGCGGTTTTTTGCAATTTACTCCAACTCTTGATAGTGTATGAGCCAAACAGACTTCGAATTCAGATTCAGCGTACAAAAATACATGAAAAACATAGTTGATCTAGTTCAATTTAAAAAAAATCATACTCATAACTGCGATTTTTCGCAATTTTTAGCCATTTTTGGCGGTTTTTCGCAATTTACTCAAATTTTTGAGGGTGTATGAGCCAAAAGGACTTCGGATTCGGATTCAGCGCATCAAAATACACATAGACAGGTGGGTCTGGTCAAAAGTACAGACCACTTTTTTTATTTTGTGTGCCGGTGTTATTGTGTTCTTATAAGAGGAGGCTAAATACCATTTTTATTCAATCCCTACATTATCGACGTATCATCGTCGTCCAGTCTTTCTCCGACAACCGTGGATGAAAATTAATTACATTTTGACAATTAAGAGGGGGATAAATTAATTAACAATTAATTGTCAATTGAGAGGCTAAAATGCGTTACAGCTAATGCCAACGAACTCATTCGAGCCCCCTAAATATTATAGAGGTTACTCGTCAGAATCCATGGTGCTGCCCTCATTCGCACGTCTGTGAACTACATTTCGCCATTTCGTTTTTCAATAAAACTACAATTTATCGATATTTATCTCTTGATGCGCCATCCAAACTTACGGCGTGTCATTTTGTTAAAATAATGTCGAAAACGTCTCGATATTTGTATCGTGGCGTTCTTCATGGAGCGTCACTCTTGTAATTACCCGAAATGCAGTCAAAATTTAATAATTTAAGTTTTTCAATTACAGTTTCTTGGTGGTAAATGAATCTGTAAATTTATTTTTTGTTGTTCGAAATTTTTTTAGTGAGGCTCCATTCCTGCCATTGTTCCGATGATGTTGTTAAAATTTTATTCAATTCCATCCATTTGTATAAGAGCAAGTTTGGATGGACCTCTTAAGAGGAGGCTAAATACCGACACTAACACCTCGAAATTGCCATCCAAACTTGCTCTTATATAAATGGATAGAATTGAATAAAATTTTAACAACATCATCGGAACAATGGCAGGAATGGAGCCTCACTAAAAAATTTTCGAAAAACAAAAAAAAAATTTACAGATTTATTTACCGCCAAGAAACTGTAATAGAAAAACTTAAATTATTAAACTTTTACTGCATTTCGGGTAAAAACAAGAGTGAGGCTCTATGAAGAACGCCACGATACAAATATCGAGACGTTTTCGACATTATTTTAACAAAAGGACACGCCGTAAGTTTGGATGGCGCATCAAGATATAAATATCGATAAATTGTAGTTTTATTGAAAAACGAAATGGCGAAATGTAGTTCACAGACGTGCGAGTGAGGGCAGCACCATGGATTCTGACGAGTAACCTCTATAATATTTAGGGGGCTCGAATGAGTTCGTTGGCATTAGCTGTAACACATTTTATCCTCTCAATTGACAATTAATTGTTAATTAATTTATCGCCCTCTTAATTGTCAAAATGTAATTAATTTTCATCCACGGTTGTCGGAGAAAGACTGGACGACGACGATACGTCGATAATGTAGGGATTGAATAAAAATGGTATTTAGCCTCCTCTTAAGGATGTATGCCCAAAATACGCAGTATGGAATTCTCTGTTGAATTCAAACTATGTATTAGAGTGAACGATGCCACGTCGATAAAAAAAAAAATTGTTTACCGTATATTTTTTACAAAAATTAATGTTTTCTGTCTCATTAAAATGCGTGTTATTTGTACCGGAAGTAGTATAATCTACAAGAAAATGAGAAAATAAAGCGTCTTTTAAATGGTAGAAAAAATTTAAAAACTTATTATTAAAAACTTGGGATTTTTCACTACTGAAAGAAAAAAAAATCCCGGTGTTACCCGGGTCTTCGTTGAGTAATCTCAATAAAATGTAATCGTTCACCGGATGTGCAAAAAAACTGCTACTGCAGTCGCCATTTTTAAATGTACGTACTATGGGGATGTGGCAACGTTGGATAGTAGGTAAACAGAGTGTGCAGTAGTAGTAGAGTAGTCACGGATGTAAGATCGTGAGAGTGTAGAGCGGCGCTGTTGCCAAATTTTCTTGATATATAAACGGAATTTTCTGATTGGTTGATGGAACGGCCATTACCTCAAGTACAACACATATGGAATGAAGAACTAATTATTCTTGGCGTTAAAAACCGTAACTATTATCGACCAGTTTTTTTATGTATGATTAGTTATAATTAATATAAAATATATTTATGATTGATATTTGATATAATAATCGGTTTGAAAAAACGAATAGATGTACTGCGGAATTGACTGGGCATACATCTTTAAAAACAAAATTGCTTATACATGAGGAACTTGATGGCAAGATTGTACCTCGAATAAGGGAAAATTCGGATGGTACAAAAAACATTATTTTTTATCATCTATTGATATTTTTAAAAGTTTTGTAAAAAAGAGAGAGAGAGAGAGAGAGAGAGAGAGAGAGAGAACGATAAATCCTCCGAGATTGCGAATCGCTGGGCGGAGCACCGAAGCTCCGTGTAGAATGGGTACCGATTAAGCGAAACAACCGACTGACAGCACCTGTTGATGGTTCGCTAGCCACCGGTGTGTGTACAACATGACGTAAACATTCCGTTTGCCCGCAAACCCTCCGTTATACCTGTTAGGACACACGTGTGTTTTCAATTTTCCAAGTTGGAATTTCCGTCGGAAATTCTCAATGACTACAAACTTCATCTCTTTTACACTTATTAAGGGGTTGTACGCAGACGGAATTTTCAAAAAATCGTTTTTTCTTAAATTTTATTTTCGTAATGTACCTGGGGCGTACCCATGCCAAATCGGACAGTTTGAAAAACTTTTTTTTTTCTATTTCCTCAATTTTCTTATATATTTTTTTGATCACCCGTTCAAAAGATATTAAATTAACAAAAAAAACCGCTCTTTTTTGGTATTTTGGTCATAACTTCTTTAACAATGGCCCAAATTAAAAGTTTATTTTTTCAAAATTTTTGTTTTCCATGGCCTTTTCAGACAAAAGTACAACAAAAATATTGGACGTGTTTTTGAATGAGTTTTTTGAGTTTTAAACTTTAAATCGCGTTTTTAAAAGTGCGTGTCTTTTTTTTTTTTTAATTTTTTGTTTTAAACAACTATCTATTCAACAATTTTTAAGACTAGTCCGATCGTGGGATTTCAATAACTACTATTTTTCCGATTTTTGAAAATTAAATTATTATTATTTTTTTTTAAATTATTATGAATACTATTTTTTGTTACTGTATAGTATTTTTTAATCATTTTGAATTAATTTTGACACTTTTTCATTGTTAACGGATTTGTAACATTAATAATTAATCGATGAGCAGATAACAACAGTTCAAGAATTGTATGAGTGGGCATTGAACCTAAATAGTCTACCGAATATTGCTGTCAAATTTTCACCTGAGAAACATTATTTAGATGCAAAAGAAAGATTTTATTTGTGATACAATATTGCGAAGTCACAGGAGGACACAAAAATTTCATTCAATTATTCTAATGAGCAACGGAAACGCATTGGCAAAGGAATATTCTAATTCAGGAAATAATCGTATATGTAAGGGTTTAAAAAAAATACGTGAATTATTATTGTTCATAAACAGACTTAACGATTAATTATTAATTTTAAGAGCCTGTTAACAATAAAAAACTGTCAAAATAACTTCTAAACATTGAAACAAAATACTATAACAAATAACAAAAATTGGTGTTCATAATAATTTATTTAAAAAAAAAATTATTTTCAAGAACGAAAAAATAGTAGTTATTGAGATCCCACGATCGGATTAGTCTTAAAAATTGTTGAATAAATAGATGTTTGAAGTAAAAATCAAATAAAAAATGATACTCACTTTTAAAAACGCGATTTGAAGTTTAAAACTCAAAAAACTCATTCAAAACTCGTCGAATATTTTTGTTGTATTTTTTTCTGAAAAGGCAAAAAAGAGCGGTTTTTTTTGTTAATTTAATATCTTTTGATCGGGTAATTGAACAATCTCAAAATTTAGTAGGAAGGGTCTTTTGATGGGTACTAAAACATATTAAAAAAATTGAGAAAATAAAAAAAAAGTTTTTCAAACTGTCCGATTTGGGATGGAACGCCCCACATATACTTAAGTATATACACAGAAAATTTCATGTCAATCCGGAAAATATTTTCAAAGTTATAGGCATTTTTGTAATCCGTAATTACTATGTTTAAAGTGCTTTTGAAACTTTAAACGCGTTTTTCTCAAAACTGCTTTGGTACTAGTCTACTATAGAAGGCCAAAAATTTTTAAGAGATTTTTCTCAGCTCTTTCAACAGATATGGCTAAAAAAATGTTTTTATTTCACTCCGTGCGTAAAGTGCCCTCTTTACGTACTCGTGTAATAAAATTTTGTACGAAACTCGTGTGATTGCAACATTCGCCTTCGGCTCATGATGCAAACTCACCATCGTCAGAAAAAGTTTCATGGCACTCGTATCGTAATTTACTATTACAACATTGTTTCATGGTTCTAAAAAACAGAAACAAAAATTTGCTTTAGATTCTTTGAATTTATAGAAGTTGAGTCTTCGAAAATGTCTTGTCCCATGGCCGACAGTTAATCTCAGGATTTGTAAGTCTGATATAAAAAAATAAAAAAGCATTGTAAAGAGGAATTTTTGTTACATAAAAATTTACCACCGTTAATGAAAAATCGATCAAGAAAAAATAATTGGCGGAGGTTTGAAATGAAAATGAAAAATTGAATTTTTCAAAATTTATGTCAAACATCCGCCATTTTTTCAAAAATCGGTTTTCACGTTAACGGTGTTGAATTGTTGTGTAAGAGACCTTACCCTTAAAAATCCTGAGATTAACTGACGGCCATGGGCCAAGACATTTTCGAAGACTAGACTTTGGAGCCTCCTATAAATTATTCAAAGAATCAAAATGAAAAATATTTTTTTTTGTATTTACGATGGGTGAAACAATGTTCTAAAAACAGTTTTTTACCTATATCTGATAAAGGAGCTGAGAAAAAATCTTATAAATTCGCTTTGAGCAAGATTTATTGGAAATGGCAAAACTGATCAGTCTCAGATTCTTACACAAGCTTTATAAATATATTTTTTAGTAATTAATCGAAGGTTTTTTTACCGATAAATATTTTCCATTTCATGAACGACTTAAGGGAAACGTTTTCATCAGAAATCAATTTTTTTTCAGAAGCCACCATTTTGTTAAAAATGAATACTTTGCTTAGGGGGAAGTCCCCCAGTACCGGACACTCAAGGTTATTCATTAATAAAACTATTATACATATAGGAACTTCGATTTTTCATATTTTTTTCACAAACTTTGGAGTATTCTTTGGTGTGTTAATGATAGCACAGATTTTTAAAAAACGTCAAACTAAGAAAAATATATATGTTTTTGTTTATTACCAGTGTACAGCATTGCTTTTATACTAATCCCCCCCCCTTTCCTAGTAAGGCCGGCGCTGCAGCCCGCACCCTACACCTTTTCCATTCTGTATTGCAATTCTGCCGAGAGTGATGGGAAAACTGCAGAAAAACCTTCACTGATACAGACGGTAAACTCTACCTAAGCGCCCGTCGGTAGCAATGCGAGCCCGCTCTAGCACGACTATCGTCGGTCGGTTAGGTAGTTACCTCCTCCATTGCGATCTAGTGAGCCAGTCGCTTACACAGTTAGGTGAACCACCATCCGGGCGATAAGAAGCGCGTCGGCAGGCCTCACCGAAACCGTACAATTAACCGCCCACTCATCGCAATGAGGTCTTTGGGATTCCATTATTTTAATGGTGGGGCCCCAACCCACCGGGATTGCAGCTGATAAACACTTGAAAAATTGGAATATTTTTCAGCGGTGTCGCCGGGGTTCGAACCCAGGTCCCGCGGATTACGAGACCCGCGCTCTAGCCACTTGGCCACTGCTCTCCCACTAAGAAAAATATATTTTTGAATTTAATAGTTGGAATGGTCGAGTCCGTAAAGTGGCACCTAATACCGGACAGTATTAATATTATTTGAAAAAATGGATTAAAAATTGTTAAATTTTGCAATGATCGCGAATATATTCCCCGGAACACTCCGGAATATCTGCGCACGCCTTATGAGCCCATTGCTTACAATTGCCGCACTGGATCCAGTCATTATTGTCATTGGGGCTTTTTTCTCATTTTCCTCGGGCCATTTTCCTTTCGTCATTATTTTTAACTGATTTATCATAGTGAAATACCACTACAATAAAAACAATATGTTTTACATAAATATTTCGATAACGAAAAAAAAAATGGCGTCTGGTACTGGAGAAAAATCGAGTGTCCGGTGCTAGGGACTCAACATGCAAGATTAAATAACAAAATGCGTTGTCATTTCACAAACATTTTGAAATTTAACCTTCATTATTTGAAAGAAAACTTACCAAAAAGCATCCCAAGCTAAAAAACGGAGCCGCAAAACCTCTATTTTTTAAACAATGAATGTGGGAAAATTACGGCTGACACGAAATATTAATCGGCTCCAACGAAAATCAACTCTCGACAACGCGCGCATGCGCACTGCGGCTACTCTCTGGCGCCACCGTTACCACTGTGGCTACTCTTCGAACTACACACGAGAACTATTGTCGTTGCTCTCTAGTTTGGCCTATATCAACAATGTCCGGTACTAGGTGCCGTCCGGCGTTAGGGGACTTTAATCCTTCGATGAAATACTAGACTATACCTTATATTAACGAAATCCTTTTTATTTTTTTTTATTTTGGATGATCCAATTGGGTTTTTGAAAAAAAAATTATCGATTTTTTTAATGTATTTTAAAACTTTATTATAAATAATTTTGATAGACGACGCAAAAAATTTGAAAAAATTTGTTTTTCATTTAATTATAAACAATTTAAAAGTGATGAAATTTTAAAAATAATCACGTGACTCCAAACGCGCCATGATTGGTCGTCTTGTTTGTGACGTCATAATGTTAAGGCCCGGCTAAACTCCTACCCCCCGCCTTTCCGTTCTCGCGAGTGCGAGAGAGATAGAGCTAGAACTTTTGACACATTTTTCTCGAAGATAGCTTGATAAAATAAAAAAAGAACAGTTGGGCCACCTGTACACGTTAATTACACAGGCGCCCCTACTCTTATTTTTTTATTCCATTAAGCTATCTCTGAGAAAAATGGGTTAAACAAATTTTGAGGTTATGTTGACCTTTACACTCCCCGTAAAATAATTCCACGATAGTACACGGTCTTTTAGTGCCAAAAATTGTTTGTGACAACTAATTTTATCAAGTAAATAAATTTGATGGCGTTTCGGGATTTATTCAGCGCACTACTTGAAACCATTGGTTTCGACTCTTCTCATTTTGTGCTCCCCCCGCCTTTCCGCTCTTGTGAGTGCGAGAGAGAGCGCCTATAGGGGTCCCGTGAGAGCGAGAGAGAGGGTCCTTAGCCTGGCCTTAAACACATTTTTTGGGGAGTTGTTTTTGTATTATTCGTACACAATGATACGAAACAAGCACGAGAACTTTTAAGATTTGACATTTCTAATAAATTTATATATATATGGACGATAATAACAAGATTTAATTGATGAAGAGTTGAAACGCCGTATCAACTGCATGTAATGATGGAGTAGACATGAACGTTATGACGTCACTCGCGGTCGGGTCGGCTCGCGGGAACTGTCGGCACGTTTTCGTTACCGAGTTCAAAAATTTATTTTCAATTTGTTATAACTTTTTAATTACAACGAAAAAAAGAAAAAAATAGTTTCATTATAAAACTTATATATGATTTTTCGATTTATGGCAAAATAAAAATTTGTTCAAAAACCCAATTCAGAGATGCTCACCGCAAGACGACGCCTTTTAGAGGACCTTCCGTAGATCGGCGACAGCGGTTTCAAGGATCATTATTTTTTGAAGAAGAAAAATTCCAAAACAAAGTTAAAAGTTACAAAAATATGTATGTAAATTTTTACGTTAATCAATTAAAATGTCTTTGCAGGAAAAGTTCTTGAAAAATCGTTTTTTCCCGACCTTCTGACTGCGTTCAACCCGTTAATAGAAGTTAAAAAAAAGAAAAGTGCACATTGTACGATTTTTCATAGGTGACATCAGAGCTCAAATTTTCTTTTGAATCATTCATCAAACGAACAACGATTCCGTAGAGTCAAGGTCATAGTGGAGGTCGACATAACCGCAGGAATTTTCGATAACATCCTTGATGTACATGGGAGAAAAAAAATTCAGGGTCATGTTTCGATGTGAAGAATATCCGTCGTGGGTCACGGTGGAGGTCAATGTAACCGTAAGAATTTCGCCAACAAATTATGGACGTGTATATCAGACGCTTTTGCTGAGTCAAGGTCGTGCTTGAGTCCAAACATATCTACAAATTATTGGAGGAATTCTTCAGAAAATATCTAGCCCATAGTTTTGCATAGACAAGGTCATGTCAGAGGTCAAACTCGGTGACATCTAAAGTTGCAAGTGGACGCGGCAACGAATATATATGGCGCTGAAAATTCAAAAACTTTAATTTCTAAGTGTGGGAAATCGAACTCTGAAGGATTTTGAATGAGCAAAAAAAAACATGAGGACTTACATTCCAAGCTATCAATTACGAATACACTCCCACTTTAGTCTAAGTTATCATAGATATTATGAATAAGATGTATGATCGGACCAGGGGGGTGACATCCTCATCTACCCCTTTACTTAAAAGTGCTACGCATTCTGTCCACATTTTTTAGTTCCTCTTTTACTCTGTAGGTGGCGCTAGTTGTTCTCTTATATATAGGGCGTTCCATCCCAAATCGGACAGTTTGAAAAACTTTTTTTTAAATTTCCTCAATTTTTTTATATTTTTTAGTACCCATCAAAAGGCCCTCCCTGTTAAATTTTGAAATTTTTTTGATTACCCGTTCAAAACATATTAAGTTAACAAAAGAACCGCTCTTTTTTTGGTATTTTGGTCATAATAATGTTTCTCATGTGAAAATTTGACAGCAATAATTGGTAGAGTATTTAGGTTCAATGCCCACTCATACAATTCTTGAACTATTGTTACTTGCTCATCGATTAATTATTAATTTTGAAAATCTGTTAACAATGAAAAAGTGTGACAATTAATTCAAAATGATTAAAAAAATACTATACAGTAACAAAAATTGGTATTCATAATAATTTACGAAAAAAAAAATTTTTAATTTACAAAAATCGAAAAAAATAGTATTTATTGAAATCCCACGATAAAACAAAAAATTTTTAAAAAATAAAAAATGACACTCACTTTTAAAAACGCGATTTAAAGTTTAAAACTCAAAAAAAAAATCATTAAAAAACACGTCGAATATTTTTGTTGTATTTTTTTCTGAAAAAGTCTAAAAAAAAAAAAAATATTTGAAAAAAAACTTTTAATTCGAACCATTATTAAAGAAGTTATGACCAAAATACCAAAAAAAGAACGGTTTTTTTTCGTTAATTTAATATCTTTCGAATGGGTAATCAAGAAAATCTCAAAATTTAACAGGAAGGGTCTTTTAAAGGGAACGCCCCATATGCTTTACGGCGAGCCGAAGACTACTGGCGCCACGAGTGGCGAAATTTAGCGTTAAAAAAGACGGACACTTTGCGCTCCGATTCTAGAGGTCAGTGTCATCCCTCCGGATCGGACCGATTACGATTTTGTCATTTTTTGCATGCCATTTTTTATTGCAATCTTTTATTTTTCGTCTGTTTGTCGGTACATGTGGTTTGACATGATCGTGTGAGGCCTCGAAGTGAAATTATTCCTAATTCCTCATTACTTTTCGGAACGATATGGTCTTTTTGAATCTTTATAACAGAGCTATCGGTCCAGCGATGAAATTTAAGAGTCAACCTTGGAATTTCCACTTGGGGTCAAAGCATTGATGCAAACCTTGTATGCTTCGAGGATTCTTTTTGAACTTTCGTCGAAGGAATCGATGAAGTTGCAATTTTCGCCCTTTTGGGCATTGTCAAGAATGAGTAATTCCTTTGCAATGACCTTAATATCCAGATCGACCTGAGCGATATTGATAGCGGATTCTGCTTCGGCCTGGTGATAACAAAACAAACTCAATTATACGATGAAATATACAAATTATCATTGACGCAATAAAAAAAAAAAAACGTTTCTCAACGTCACTTAAAGATTCTGGTATATATATCGTCTCTTTCTTCAAAAGACAAGATCATAGCTTTTATTTTCAAACAATTTTTTGATGATCCTAGGATTTCTTTGGAAATTGCTCGGAGCTCCAGGCTTAACCCTTCGTGGTCACACTTTCTGATCGCAGCACGCAGGTCACACGGGGTCACAATGACCCCGGCCAACTTTAAACGACTGCCACGTCGAATGCATCGTTCAGAGTGTCTCAAAAAATTCAGGACCATAGTTTCAACCATGTAGAATGTAAAATGCACGTTGAAATTTTTTTTTTTGAATTTTTAACATGGCGAAAAAAAAACATGAAGGGGTCAATGTCATTTTTTACGACAAAAAAATAATAATTTTTACAATTTCAATTTTTTTTTTTTCATAAAACTTTGAGCTGATGCTCTTGAGACATGATACTTTAAGGGAAAAAAAGCTCCATAGTGGGTGTGTCAAAAAATGTATTTATTGCTCTCCGTGCGCAAAGTGCCACTTTGCGCACGCTGTGCGTGCTTAAACTGGCACTTTGCGCACTCGTACAATAAAATTGCGTACGATACTAGTGCGAAAAACTTTTTCTCAACTCGTGTGATTGCAACATTTGCCTTCGGCTCATGCTGCAAACTCACACTCGTCAGAAAAAGTTTCATCGCACTCGTATCGTAATATACTATTATTTTGACATCTATTATTATTATTATTATTATTATTATTATTATTATTATTATTATTAGAAATTTTGGCTTATAGTTGGGCTTGGGGTCATTTTGACCCCGGGTGACAGCGAAAGGTTAAACGTGAGTGAATTTGTGAAGAACTTTGTGAAAATTTTTATGAGTCATTGACTCATTGATCATTCATCATTGATTAATCATTGATCAGAAAAAATTTGCTAATTTTTTGCAAAAAAATTGTTTCGCAAAATTTTTTATAAAAAATGGCTTGAAAATTGTTTTGCAACAAAAAATGTTTAGCATAATTTTTTGCAACAAAAATGTTTCGCGAAATTTTTTGCAAAAAAACTGTTTTGCAAAATTTTGTTCACAAAATGGTTTTAAGCAATTGATTTGCAACGCTCCCCTACGAAACTTTTGCACAACAGTCTCTTTCTAAAAAATTTGGTGAAAAAATTGTTTAGCATAAGATTTGCAGAAAAATGTTGCAAATTAATTGTGTGAAACAATTTTGTCTAACAAATTTTGCGAAACATTTTGTTTGCAAAAAATTATGGGAAACTAGATATAAATTACTAAACTAGTTATTTAACATCATAAATACGAAAAAGTGAAAAATAAATAAACGAAAAAAAAATGTTTAAAAACAAGCTTTTATTAGTTGTTAATAAAAAATAACTGAAAAGTTCAAAATAATTTTATTCCGATTGGAAATGAGTTTTCAAATAAAAGCGTGTTACATCTTAACAGCAAGAAAAAAAAGAGGGTGTAACCCGCTTTTATTTGAAAACTTATTTCCAATCGGAATAAAATTATTTTGAACTTTTCAGTTATTTTTTATTAACAACTAGTAAAAGGTTGTTTAAAAAAAAAAATTTTTCTTTTTTTCTTTAGAAACTTAGTTCTGTGTAACTTATATATTTTCTGTGACGTGTGAATTTGAAAAAAATCCCTCCGAAATTATTGAATTTAATAAAAGCTCAAATTATTTATCATCGGAAAATCTTTTGATGCGTCACTGTAAACCTAAAGTTCCAAAAAATGTTAGAATGGGTAACATGCAAAAAAACAGCCAGATAAATGAGAAACAAGCGGTGCCAATTGTCAAATTTTAAGGAGATGGGGGGGGGGGGGGATATATATTATTATAAGACATGCAGATATTCTGATATATTTTCATGAATTTGCACCGGAGAAAAACGAGGATCTGTATGATTGAAGGGAGAGAAGTCGCGCCGATGGTAGGCCGCAATGCTTCGCTTGCGCGAGAGCACTCTCCGCGATCGCCGCCACCTGACGGGATTCTCGCGTACTGGAAATATTGTACCGAGTCTAAAGCTACGTCGTCATAGTACTCACCTTCAAAATGCAATTGAAAGTCTCTGCACCATCGGAGTTTTCTGTGCATTGGGTTATCAAATTTTGGACTTTGTTGCGTACTTCGGTGGCATCGAATAACTTCTCAAACGTCTTAAATTTATTCATGAATTCTTTTGATGCGGAAATGCAGTGTTCCGTCTTTTCATTCACTAATATGTATTCCTTCTCGAGTTTATTCTCACATTTACTCGTCTCCGCACCTTCGTTTATTTTCCGCTGTTCGATTTCTCTCATCTCGTTGGCGATCTGCGCATTTCAAATTCAGACGTTAGGAATTTAATGAATTTCAATAGTGTGGACATTACGACTTTTTTCCTGAATTTCCTTACCGTATTTTTTTTCCCCTTTAGAGCCCGTGCCGTCTGATACTGGTACGTTTGAATGGCTTTCTGATAATTGAAATTTGGGCGACGATTTGCTGTCTCCGTTGTGTGTGTTTCATTGATATCATTGATCCACTCGTTTATAAATTTGTCGGCCGTGGATCGAGTACTCTCAGAAAGTTGTGATATGCTGGATGTCGCACTCGCCGCCTATATTATGTCGTAATGAATAATTTTGTAAAAACCAAAAGCGAACAAGTTTTTTTTATCAATTTTTCCATCCGAATGGGCAAATGTTTTCTGATTTCTTATAAAGGAATCTCGGCAACAATACATTTTTTTTTAAATTAAACTCAGCCCAGTGGACACAGTTATGTTGCAGCAATGTAACCGCAATGTTACCGTTTGTAACATGTAATATTACATAGACGTTACATATGTAAGTTACAATGTCCTACTCAGCAATATAGCATTGTTATATAACATATGCGTAACAGTTGTGTAACCGCAATATTGGAATGTAACGTTACATTAATGTAACTTATATTGCATCTTTAATTGGCCTATTTTTTTAAAATTTCTTATAAAGGAATGTCTGCGACAATAAATATATATATTTTTTTAAATTAAACCTAGCCCAGTGGACACAGTAATGTTGCAGCAATGTAACCGCAATGTTACCGTTTGTAACATGTAATATTACATAGACGTTACATTTAAGTTACAATTTCCTACTCAGCACTATAACATTGTTATATAACAGTTGCGTAACAGTTACGTAACCGCAATATTGGAAGGTATCGTTACATTAATGTAACTTATATTGTATCTTGAATGGGCAAATTTTTTTTGATTTCTTATAAAGGAATCTTGGCAACAATAAATTTTTTTTTGTATCAAACCCAGCCCAGTGGACACAGTAATGTTGCAGCAATGTAATAGCAATGTTACCGTTTGTAACGTGTAATATTACATACACGTTACATGTAAGTTACAATCTCCTACTCAGCAATATAACATTGTTATATAACAGTTATGTAACAGTTAAGTAACCGCAATATTTGACTGTAACATTAATGTAACTTACATTGCATTTATATAACAGCAATATTACGGTGATATCTTTGTAATATTTCAGTTATATTATTGCAATATTGCAGTGATATCACTTTAAGATTAAAATTATATTACTGCAATATTATTATTTCGCAAATTTTTTTTACATTACTGTAATGTAAAAACGTTATATATCAGTTATGTAACCTACATATAATAAATGGTACATAACATGTTACTTCCACGTTATATAACAGTTATGTATTACAAGAATAACAATGTAACATTACATGTAACTTCCATGTTATATTGGCGCAATATAACATATGTTACGTTACTGTAATGTCACTTCGTTATAAGCATGTTACGCAACGGCTACAAAACTTGTTTACATTACTGTAATGTAACAAAGGTTACATTACAGTAATGTAAAAAAATTCACTAGGAGTGAACACGTCATTTTGCAGGAATGTAACATGGAAGTTACATGTAATGTTACAATGTTATTTCGATGTAACATAGCTGCTATATAACGTGCAAGTAACGTGTTATGTAACATTTGTTAGATACAGGTCACATAACTGGCTTATAACTTTGTTACATTACAGTAATGTAAAAAAGTTTTGTAGTCGTTACGTAACATGCTTATAATGAAGTGACATAAAAGTAATGTAACATATGCTACATTGCGGCAATACAACATGCACGTTACATGTAATGTTACAATGTTATTCTTGCGATACATAACTGTTATGTAACGTGGAAGTAACATGTTATGTACCATTTGTTATACGCAGGTTACACAACTGGTATATAACGTTTTTACATTGCAGTAATGTAAAAAAAAAATTGCGAAATAATAATATTGCAGTAATATAACTGAAATATTATTATAATGATGTCACCGTAATGTTGCTGTTACATAAATGCAATATAACAGTTACATTAATGTAACATTACATTCCAATATTGCGGTTACATAACTGTTATATAACTGTTATATAAAAATGTCATATTGTTGAGAAGGAAATTGTAACTTACATGTAACGTCTATGTAATATTACCTGTTACAAACAGTAACGTTGCCGTTCCATTGCATTTACATTACGTTACATTTTGTGGGGCTCCTTCATTAAATAACATTTTTATATAATTTCTACTCTGTTCGTTGAAATTTCATCGAATTAAAAAATTTTTACGTTTTGAGCAATTCGAGCAATTTTCGAGATGTAGCATGTTTTTATTTTTATTGCAACACTTTAACCGATAGATTTTTTACGTAGTTCATATGAGGAACAATTATCAATTTATTCATTTAAAAAAAGTGAGATTTTTTCGAAATAAATATTTGACGGTGAGAAATTTTTCAATGATATCATTTGTTGACAATGACAAAACATTATAATTCTCATTGATTACGAATTAAATTCAATATTGGAAATGGTCTTGAGCATATGGACACGATGTGAAAGATTTTTACAGCACCAAAGAAAAATGTCGCTTGGGATTAATCAATAAATAGAATAAATAATTTTTTCAGAATGATAAAATACGCATGCATCAACTCAATTGAAACATAATTTTTATCATTGGCATATGGGGCATTCCATACCAATTCGACCTGGGTCTGACCCTCGACTCCTCAAATCTGGTTCCCGATTTTTCCTATCATTACTCTTACTCTATCAAGCAATTATAATTTTTTTTTTCAGATTTATCAAAATAAATTTGAGCGCGTCATGAATTTTTGAATCTGAAAAAATTCCCAAAAATACAGTGTCAAATATAAGAAATGTTGGTGTAAAATTCATAATGTCTGGGCTTTTGCTTCAACCATGTTTTTTAGCTTTTTGAGGGGAAAAAAATAAATAAATAATAAGCAGAGGTCAATTTATAGTAGACTGCATAATACGTATTGTGCATACAAAATTACGAGCAACAGTTTACAGTAAATTGACCTCTGCTTCTTATTTTTTTTCATTTTTTTTTGCTCAAAAAGCTAAAAAAACGGGTTCAAGCAAGAGCCCAGACATTACGAAATTTACACCAACAATTTTTATATCTTACACTGTATTTTTGGAAATTTTCTCAGATTTTTTGATTACGGCCATCGAGGTGTTAAAAAAAAAATTCAAAAATTCATGACACACTCAAATTTATTTTGAAAAATCTGAAAAAAATTCTAATTGCTTGATAGAGTGAGAGTAATGATAGGAAAAATCGGGAACCAGATTTAAGGGTCTGAGGGTCAGACCCAGGTCGAATTGGTATGGAATGCCTCATATAGATCACACGAAAAAACGAGGAATTTCATCTTTGAGGAAATTGTTATTCAATTTATCAAAAATTCAAGAACGAGAATTTTTCAAATGTTTTCACTGTTCTACGACACTTTCATAAATGGGGTTAGCATTGTATACTAATTCGGATGCACTTACGGAGATGAAAAAAACGAAGAAGAGAATCATCCTGACGTTTGACATCATATTTTTTTAAAATAGTAGTTACTTCACGAAACGAAATTGACGACTTACGGTATGACGATAGAACGGAGTCTTATATAACATTTTCTCTTAGGTCTGTTTCTTCCCCAGAAGGCAAGAATTAATTTGAGTCCACAAGTAACTGACGCATGTGGCTCTACGTGGCCAATTGTGTCAATAATCTACGTGGATTTGTGACGAAAAAAGTATGTCTCTTTTATCTCGTATCGGGCTCTCATTTTCCTCATAGGCTCTATTGATGTATCACTCATCGTTACGTAAAAAAATAATTGAAGTGTTATTTGTTTAGATTCTTGTCTCAACCCAACGAGCCACAAAATGTTTTTCAAAATTTGACACCATTTTTTTCAAATGCTCATAACTTTTTAAAAACCGGAGATATCAAAATAAGCCAAAAGATCCTTTTTTTCCGTCTTGAGTTGCACTTTTATAAAAAAAATACAAAAAAAAAAAAACATCGATATTCATTCCATATGTTTTTTGAAGTTTTAAACGCAAAAGTACATATTTTTTTGAATCAGCGTCGCAGGGGTCATTTTTTTTACTTTTTTCACGTTTTTTATAACTTCTAAAATAGATAAAAAATACAAGTTATGAGAATCACAGGCTACCAATTTTTCGGTACTTGTAAAAATGTCTCTTGAAAAGTAGTGCATTTTTTTCAAAAAAATCCAAAGGGTCCAAGTTAAAAAAAATTATTGTGTGTGTAAGACTTCAAAAAACATGAAAATAAATGTCGATATTTTTTTTGTATTTTTTAAATAAAACTACAACTCAAGACGGAAAAAAAGATCTTGTTTTATTTTGGTATCTCCGTTTTTTTATGTTTTTTATAACTTCAAAAATAGATAAAAAATACAAGTTATGAGAATCACAAGCTGCCAATTTTTCAGTACTTGTAAAAATGTCTCTTAAAAAGTAGTGCATTTTTTTCAAAAAAATTCAAAGGCCCCAAGTTAAAAAAAAAATATTGTGTGTGTAAAACTTAAAAAAACGTGAAAATAAATATCGATATTTTTTTTTGTATTTTTTAAATAAAACTACAACTCCAGACGGAAAAAAAGATCTTCTGTTTTATTTTGGTATCTCCGTTTTTTCATGTTCTTAACAACTTCAAAAATAGATAAAAAATACAAGTTATGAGAATCACAAACTGCCAATTTTTTAGTATTTGTAAGAATGTCTCTTAAAAATTAGTGAATTTTTTCAAAAAAATAAAAAGGGTCCAAGTTGAAAAAAAAAATATTTTGTGTTTAAAACTTCAAAAAACATGTGAAAATGAATATCGATATTTTTTTTGTATGTTTTTTTATAAAACTGCAACTCAAGACAGAAAAAAAAGATCTTTTGTCTTATTTTGATATCTCCGGGTTTTAAAAAGTTACGAGCATTTGAAAAAAAAATTTGTCAAATTTCGAAAAATTTATTGTGGTTAGTTGGGTTGAGACAAAAATCTAAACAAATTCTGAGAGACTGCTTTCAGTACGTACAAAAAAATAGAAAATTTTCAACAAAATAAAAAATGGCCGGGTCTACGGATCGATCGGTTTGGTATGGAATACCTCATATAATATATAATATAAATCTGTCATAACTATAAGAAACCAATCACAAATAAGTTTAATTTTTCGATCCTAGCAATCGAACTCTCGTTTCCAATGAGAGAATTTTTTTTAAACCATAAACGGACAAATAATAGTACGAAAAAAGAATTTCAAAATTATTGACCATTCCCTTTTATAGATGAAAAAAACATTATCATCATCGTATAGATATTTCGAGAATACCTAACTTGATGTAGTTATGTCGGAGTAACGGTTTCCTCAGGGAAATATTGAAATACTGCTCAGTCACTATCAAAAAGTTTTTAAATACGTAACGGAAAGTTTGAAAATTATTGACTCCTGAAACATTTCTATTAGAATATAAATTTTATCGTTGTAACATTCGATGGAAAATTCACGTACAAGAATCGTTAAAATTTTCTATAATATACCGGGTGTCCCATTTTAATCTTACAGTTGATTTATTTCGAAAAACAGTCCTCCGATCAAAAATTGAGTGGAATGAAACTTTTAGGGTTCAGAGGGGGACGTTTAAATTTTTTTTTGTTTTGGTCCAAAATTTAAAATGGCGGCTGGATGGCTGACATGTTTTTTTTAAATGGAAACATGATTTTTTTTTCTCACCAAAATTTTTTTCAGATTAAATCTAACATCTTTTGTAGTAACATTTTTTGGATACAGCCCATAATAGAGGGTGTCCCATTTTAATCTTACAGCTGAATTATCTTGAAAAATTCTGCTCCGATAAAAAATTGAGTGGGATGAAACTTTTAGGGTTCAGAAGGGCACGTTCAAAAAGTTTTTTTGTTTTGGTCCAAAATTTAAAGGGGCGGTGTTAAGATGACCGAAAGGTTTTTCAAACAATGAAAACATGATTTTTTTTTCACCAAAAAATGTGTCAAGTCAAAACTAACAACTTTTGTTGGAACATTTTTTTTATTCAGTCCATAAGAGATCACCATTTTTTACTATTTTAGTATTATCCGGGATAACCATGATGGTGGAATGGTGGAATGGTGAAATGGTGGAATCTTCGAACACCTTTAAGAAGATTTCAAAAAACACTCACGAGGAGGATTTAGAAGACCTCCTCGGCTTCGTCATTATGCTGCATAACGCTAAAATAGTCAAAAATGGTGATCTAGTCTAAAATATCCGGGCTATAAAAAATATATTCCTACAAAAGATGTTAGATTTGATCTGAAAAATTTTTTGGTCTAAAAAAAATCATGTTTCCATTAAAAAAAAACATGTCAGCCATCTTAACAGCGCCATTTTGAATTTTGGACCAAAACAAACAAATTTTTTGAACGTCCCCCTCTGAACCCTGAAAGTTTCATCCCACTCAATTTTTTATCGGAGCAGTATTTTTTAAGATAATTCAGCTGTAAGATTAAGATGGGACACCCTCTATTATGGGCTGTATCAAAAAAATGTTCCCACAAAAGATGTTAGATTTAATCTGAAAAAAATTTTGGTGAAAAAAAAAATCATGTTTCCATTAAAAAAAAAAAATGTCAGCCATCTTAACGCCGCCATTTTAAATTTTGGACCAAAACAAAAAAAAATTTTAAACGTCCCCCTCTGGACCCTAAAAGTTTCATCCCACTCAATTTTTGATCGTAGCAATATTTTTCGAAATAAATCAACTGTAAGATTAAAATGGGACACCCGGTATATTACATATAATAATAATAGCTCTAAAATAATAAAAATTCATTTTTTTTTTTAACGCAGAGACGAGAAGAAGGACGTGAAAAACCATCATGAATTTCGATGTCGATTTAATTTTATTGGCAATAAAGCTCTGAGCAGAATAAGTGCAATAAATTAATTAAATAATGATCGAATGGAGGTTTGTGTACTTCTCACATATCTTTATTTTTACATAAAGGAAACAACGCAATTCTAGTTGAGTTGAAAAAGTGTGGCGTGTACGATATTCTGTAGCTGCCATGTGTTATAATAAATTACACGCAGGTGATCGGAAGTTGATAAGAACAGACTATCAATTGGTGAAGGGACCCTATTTTCCATCTTATTTTTCCAGTAACTGTAGTACGCAAACGTTGTTGAAATAAAATGTCTCATGTGCGAGATCGAATTTGTAGAGGAAAGTTAAGAAAAATTTTATGAGAAGCGCAGTATAATAAGAAACCATTTTTTTTAACCATCTATCTATTGGAGAACACACTGACTATGTGAACTGACTTCCACCATGTTGGTTGTGTTGACATTGAGGGGTTACATGAATTTCGAAGGTTAAAAAAACCTGTCTGTCACAGGGCTCTATCTCATGAACCGTAATAGATAGACAGTTGAAATTTTCACGGAGTGTGTATTTCTATCGCCGCTATAACAACAAATAATAAAAATAAAATAAAGTTAATAATTAAGGGGTCTTCTATTCATGTTTTCAAACTCCTAGTGGTGGGAGTATATATATAGATACTAAACTCACTATACGACGTCTTTTCTCTTGGTTCGTCAGAGTGGGGAGGCTACGAAACACCGCACAAAGAGGAGAAGAAGAGAATAGGAAAGACTGTATATCTGTATTCTATCTCATTCTCTCGCAGGCTAAACCCTATAAATGTATATGTTTGTTTCTCTTTTTGTCTAACTCAACTGGGCTAGATGGTACGGAACCCTTCTAGCGCGAGTTCGACTCGCACTTGGCGAGTTTTTTTAAATGAACTAGTGGATCAAAAAAATTTCCCAAATGTTTAGTGGTTTTTAACAATGCTGTATCTCAGTGAAAAATGGTCGTTTCGAGGTCTAAAAAAAAGCATTTTGAAGCTTGAAGTTTCTAGTTTTCAGATCTTATAGCAGAAAAAAATTCGAAGCTACAGGTTTCACGCAATTATGAGAAATACCAAGAAAACAAAATTTGGCAAATTTGCATCGCTTTTGTTTTGGCTGTAATTTTTGGGAAAAATATATTCCAGCTGAAACATTATGAGGACCGGATAGCTTGTTTGTTTAGCTTCAATTAGCTTTTTTTGAGACCTCGCTGCGACCATTTTTCGCTGAGATATCGAGCTTTTACGAAAAAAGACACTTTTCTGTTCGACCATTGATATCTCAGCAACCAATGATCGCACAGAAATAAGAAAGGGCTTTTCACAAACTTGAATCAATGCTCTACAAGGATTGTCGATGGTGAAACAGGAGAAACTAGAAATTTCAAGTTTCAAAATGCTTTTTTTTAGACCTCGATACGACCATTTTCACTGAGATACAGCATTGGTAAAAACCACTTAAAATTTGGGAATTTTTTTTTATCCTTTAATTGATTCCACTAGTGTATAAGTAATAAAGAAGTGAATTTTTTCATTTAAAGGTAAAATTTTCATCAAGATTTTTTTTTGCGAAGCCGTTATTTTGTTTTGAATAAATTTGTAGCTTGTTCCTTTGATTAAGGTAGCCCCTGTAAATTTCGACGTTTTTTTATTATTTTTTTTAAACACAAAAATAAAATGCGATCGTTTTGAAATTTTTATATGTTGTTACTTGTTTCTTGAACAGTACAACAAAACTTTGTTGACTTAATTTTACATGAATTCGTTTATGATTTTGTACGTCAAAGTGGAGTCCTTGAAAAAAAGGTGACTTGTTTCGGGGAAGCACACAGTCTTCCGTAGTCATCTGAAATCAAAAATCCAAAGAGATTATTGTTTTGTAGGCTTAAGAGGAGGCTAAATACCATTTTTATTCAATCCCTACATTATCGACGTATCATCGTCTCCCAGTCTTTCTCCGACAACCGTGGATGAAAATTAATTACATTTTGAAAATTAAGAGGGGGATAAATTAATTAACAATTAATTGTCAATTGAGAGGCTAAAATGTGTTACAGCTAATGCCAATGAACTCATTCCAGCCCCCTAAATATTATAGAGATTACTCGTCAGAATCCATGGTGCTGCCCTCACTCGCACGTCTGTGAACTACATTTCGCCATTTAGTTTTTCAATAAAACTACAATTTATCGATATTTATCTCTTGATGCGCCATCCAAACTTACGGCGTGTCATTTTGATAAAATAATGTCGACAACGTCTCGATATTTGTATCGTGGCGTTCTTCATGGAGCCTCACTCTTGGTTTTACCCGAAATGCAGTCAAAATTTAATAATTTAACGGGTTACATACAGTTAGAAGGCTTTAAAAAGACGGATTTTCAAGAATTTTTTTCGCGCAGACTATTCAATTTATTAATTTGAAAATTGGTGTACATATTATAATAACCTTATAATATATTAACATATTTTTTATTTGTAAAAATAATCATCGCGAATGTTGCTATCGCCGATCTCCTAGAGCTCCGCAAAAAAAACCAATTTTGCGGTGATCACGATATCTCTGGACCGGATTATCTGAAATGAAAAAACCAAATAAATTTCGTTAATATAATACATTATCTAGTATTTAATCGAAGGAATTAGCGAAAAAATAATTTTTGACAAAATGGCGACTTCTCAAAATAAAAGACTCGATTTTGAACGAAAATTTAAGCCTTAAATTGTTTATAAAATGGAAAATATTTATCGGAGAAAAAAAATCTTCGATTCATTACTAAAAAATCTAGTTAAAAAGGTTGTGTTAAAATTTGAGACTGATCGGTTCAGCCGTTTTCGAGAAATCTTGATCACCGATTTTGAAAACTTAGTTTTGAGAAAAACGCGTTTAAAGTTTCAAACTGTGAGACGCGCCTCCCTAACGCGCCTTCATAAATGTGTCTATAACTTCGAAAATATTCGTCTGATTGACATAAAATTTTGAGTGTGTATGCTCCAATATATGTATATTCAGAAAATACAAAAAAAAAAAACGATTTTTTGAAAATTACAAGTGTATGTAAGCCCTTAAGTTTTTCAATTACAGTTTCTTGGTGGTAAATGAATCTGTAAATTTATTTTTTGTTGGTCGAAAAAATTTTAGTGAGGCTCCATTCCTGCCATTGTTCCGATGATGTTAAAATTTTATTCAATTCCATCCATTTGTACAAGAGCAAGTTTGGATGGCAATTTCGAGGTGTTAGTGTCGGTATTTAGCCTCCTCTTAATTCTAGTGCTCTAACCTATAATATGCATATTTTAAGAAAAAAAAACGAAATGGCGAACTTGTGAACAAAAAAGTCTTTAAAATCGATTTTTTTTGATAAATTGTTGAATAAAATTCATTTACTATTAAAAAATTGAATGTTTTTGAGGTTAGGTATTTAGCTGTGTGTCCAAAATAACGGGTACAAATTTTAGCAAAATCGGTTGAATAGTTTTTAGTCAATGATTACCCGAAATTTCGAAAACGTTGTTTCGAGAAAAACGCGTTTAAAGTTTTGACAACGGATTTTGTATAAAAATAATTATACTTACATTAATCAGTTATATCGCGTGCCTAATGCCAAAAGGGCCTATTACAGCAAGAAGATAGGGGTCCATGCCAAAAGGGCCTATAAAAAATTTTTTTTTTGCCATTCTTCTTAAAATTGCTTGAAACGTGAAGATCTGTAAAAAAAAATTTTTTGATGTACTAAAACCAAAAGGGCCTATCTTAAGACATAGGTCCTTTTGGTTTTAGGAAATTGTCAGCCCAAAACCAAAAGGGCCTATAAAAAAAATCAAAATTTTTCAAAGTTTTGAATAGAAATTGCATACCAGAGCATTTTTTTTTTGGAACAAAAATTTTTTTTTTTGGAAAAAATTTTTTTTTTTTGGAAAATTTTTTTTTTTTTTTGGAAATTTTTTTTTTTTTTTTTTTTGAAAAAAAAAAGTTTAAATAATTTGTTATTGTTTATTTGTTTCAACATTTTGTTTAAACGTTTGTTTAAATTATTTGACTTGTTTTCATTTTTTTTTTTTTGCAAAAAAAAAGTTGAAGTAATTTGTTATTGTTTATTTGTTTCAACAATTTGTTATTTTTTATTTGTTTAAAGAATTTGTTATTGTTTATTTGTTCAAACAATTTGTTCTTATTTATTTAAACAATGTTATTTTTTTAAACAAATAAAAAAGAACAAATTGTTGAAACAAATAAACAATAACAAATTGTTGAAACAAATAAATAATAACAAATGATTTAAACTTTTTTTTCCATATAAAAAAAAAAAATTTCAAAAAAAAAAAATTTTCAAAAAAGATTTTTTTCCAAAAAAAAAAAAAATGTCCAAAAAAAAAAATTTTTTTCAAAAAAAAAAAAAAATTTCCAAAAAAAATTTTCAATTTTCTTAGCGGAAAGTAAAAAAAAAAATTATAGGCCCTTTTGGCTTTAGATCACTAAATTTTCAATGTCCCAAAGCCAAAATTTGAGACATAGGCCCTTTTGGCTTTGGAAATTTTTTTTTTGTCTTTAGGCTTAGAAAATGTTGGCAAAACGATTGGCGCAAAAAAAAAAAATAATAGGCCCTTTTGGTTTTGCAAAGCCAAAAGGGCCTATAACTTTTATAGGCCCTTTTGGCATTAGGCACGCGATATATGCCTGGTGCATAGAGCAATCCTTCCGTTTCCTCAAAGTAATCTCAAAGCTCTCTTCATTTATTCGAGAGATTTAGAGTTTCTGGTGATTGCCAAACCGTGGTAATTAGTCATTTTTAACAATAACTTATTAGTTAATTGCTCTCTTCTTTTGGCTATAACTTTTTAAAAATATTTTAAATTTCGGTCTGAAACTTTTAGAGTATATTTTTAAGATGTTTTTCTTGCGAAAAATGTAAAAAAAATATCGATTTTTCGAACCCGTCACAGAGGGCTACTACCTTAAGGGGTTACATGAATTTCGAAGGTTAAAAAAATTATATTCTCTCTATTTTTTTGAAATATAATCAATAAGTGAATTTGTTCAAACTTCAAGCATATCAGAGATTAGGATTTTGAACAATATTTTAAATATTCCAATATTTTTTATAAATATTTTCCATTACATAAACAATTTGAGGGAAAAATTTTCATTAAAATTTTTTTTTCGTGAGAAACCGCCATTTTGTTAAAAATAAATATTTTGCTTGTTTCTTCTATTAAATACTAGATTATACCTCATATTAACGAAATCCT
Source organism: Alloplasta piceator (assembly GCA_946863875.1). Taxonomy (NCBI): domain Eukaryota; kingdom Metazoa; phylum Arthropoda; class Insecta; order Hymenoptera; family Ichneumonidae; genus Alloplasta; species Alloplasta piceator. The sequence continues at coordinate 33,905,930 of OX333076.1, read as the reverse complement.
TTTAATTTTTTCATTTTGGATGATCCAATTCAGAGATATCGTGCTCATCGCAAGGCGACGCCTTTTTTTTAGAGGACCTCCCGAAGATCGGCTACAGTCGCTTCAAGAATCATTATTTTTTAAAAAGAAAAATTTCAAAATAAAGTTAAAAGATAGAAAAATATATATTAAAACATCCACGTTAATAATTAAAAATGTCTTTCCAGAAAAAATTCTTGAAAAATCGCTTTTTTTTTAATTTTCTGACTGCGTTCAACCCGTTAATAGAACCCAGATAGACAGCCATGATTATCACGCCGTGTATACATTTGATGAAGCAAATTTTCCAGTATATTGGCTGATGCATGTGATGCATGCCCATGAGTTCATTCAGTATGATGAATTTACAAAACATTTCGATCTCATCATGTCGTTTACAAATGCATCATCCGTTGACTACAAGATGAACTCATAAGCCGGCAAATTTACATTCTGCAATGAATATTTGCAGATGGATATCATATGAAAGCCATTCAATGTTTTTTTTTGTGTATTCACTAGGTTAGCATTGAAAGTATACATGCCATGCATGCAATATGATGGCGTTATGCGTGTTTCTCAGTTATACATTCGATGAGGGCAATATGACGGCGATATGCATGTTTCTTAGTGATACATTCGATGAGCGCAATATGAGGGCTGCAAAATCACTGCAAAATGACAGCATGTTGTGACAAGCCTCGTATCTTTTTTGCAAGTGCAAAAAATTCATTATAAAGTTATTAATAATTATGTTCACCAACATCTGAGAATTTTTGCAAATCACGACCGCCATATTGAATTTTTAAAAATTGTTTTCATTTACTTAGAAAAAAAAAATTATTTTAATTAATTTTTTTTGAATATTTTAATTTTTTTGTTTTATATTTCAGTTTCATACAAGCAAACAAACTTTTACAAAAGTTGAACTATTTTTCATCATTTTTTTAATCAAATAGAACCCTCATTTTGAATTCTACAAGTTTCCCTATAGATTCGATTGAGATATTCGAATTCGCGAAAATGTAAAAAAAACTAAGAAAAATTGACTTTCACGAATATCCCATTTTTTCGAAATTTTGGATGCCATATTGAATCGTCTATTTTTTTAATTCTTAATTCATTAATTACTTTCATTTTTAACTGTATATATATATAATATTCAAATGTGACTCGTTTTTCCTGGCATGTCACCATTGATATATCATATAAGTGAAGAAAATTCAGAAGTACTCGGTAGCGTAATATGTAGCGTGTTAGGTTGTTAGGTAGGATAGATAGGCAGGTCGCAGGTTCGGATCCCACTGGAGATAGAAGAAATAGAAATATAATGAAATTGGGTGTTTTAAAATTTTTTTTTTAATGTAATCGGTTCAGAAGCTATGTAAATGAAAAAATATACACAGTAAAAAATTTTGCAAGCAATAGAAATTTAAAAAAAACCGTATGAAAATTACAATAATACCTCAGATCCCGACGGTCATATGAGCTTCATATGAGCGCAACCAATTTCACCACGGTATGACGTCAATATGATCTTCGTATGAGCACCACAATTTCGTCACGCCGTGACTGCCATATGCGCCCCATATGATGTGTCATTGTCAATCATCGTATGATGCAAATATGACTTCCAGGTGAGCACTCATAAGCGACACACAGCTGTGAGTGTTCCTATGCGTCATAGATGTATGCAATATGATGCCAATATAAGCTACATTTGTCTATCTGGGTAAGTTAAAAGAAGAAAAGTGTAAATTGTACGATTTTTCATAGGTGATATCAGAGCTCAAATTTTCTTTTGAGTCATTCATCAAACATACAACGATTTCGTAGAGTCAAGGTCATAGTGGAGGTCGACATAACCGCAGGAATTTTCGATAAGATCCTTGATGTACATGTGAGAAAAAAAATTCAAGGTCACGTTTCGATGTGCAGAATATCCGTCGAGGGTCACGGTGGAGGTCAATGTAGCCGTAAGAATTTCGCCAACAAATTATGAACGTGTATATCAGACGCTTTTGTTGAGTCAAGGTCGTGCTTGAGTCCAAACATATCTACAAATTATTGGAGGAATTCTTCAGAAAATATGTAGCCCGTAGTTTTGCATGGACAAGGTCATGTCAGAGGTCAAACTTGGTGACATCTAAAGTTGCAAGTGGACGTGGCGACGAATATATATGGCGCTGAAAATTCAAAAACTTTAATTTCTAAGTGTGGGAAATCGAACTCCAAAGGACTTTGAATGAGCAAAAAAACATGAGGACTTACATTCCAAGCTATCAATTACGAATACACTCCCACTTTAGTCTAAGTTATCATAGATATTATGAATAAGATGTATGATCGGACCAGGGGGGTGACATCCTCATCTACCCCTTTACTTCAAAGTGCTACGCATTCTGTCCACATTTTTTAGTTCCTCTTTTACTCTGTACGTGGCGCTAGTTGTTCTCTTCTATATGCTTCACGGCGAGCCGAAGACTACTGGCGCCACGAGTGGCGAAATTTGGAGTTAAAAAAGACGGTCACTTTGCCTTCCGATTCTAGAGGTCAGTGTCACCCCTCTGGATCGGACTGATTAAAACTTCGTCATTTTTTGCATGCCATTTTTTATTGCAATCTTTTATTTTTGGCTTTTTAGTCGTTACATACGGATTGACATAATCGTGTGAGGCCTCGTAGTGAAATTATTCTTGATTCGTCATTTTTTTTTAATTTTTTTGAATTTTTGTGTTTCTATAATAGAGCTGTCGGTCATGCGATGAAATTTAATCGTCATCATAATCTGTACTTGTGGATAAACCTTTGATGCAAATCTCGTAGGCGTCGTGAACTGCTTTTGACTCATTGAAAAAGGAGTCGTTGAAGTCGCAATTTTCGTCCTTCAGGGAATCGCCGAGTTTTTTTAATGTATCTCCAGCGACCTTAATACTCAGTTGGGTCTGAGTGATCTCGATAGCAGAGTCTATTGCGGCCTGGTGATAACAAATCAAACTCAATTATATGATCAAATGTACACAAATCAGCATTTAAGAAAAAAAAAACGTTTCTCAAAGATACATGAAGTTTCTGGAATATTTTGTCTCTTTTTTCCAGAAACCAAGATCATAGTTTTTATTTTTAAAACATTTCTTTATAATCCTAGGATTTTTTTGAATGAGTGAATTTGTAGAGAACCTTGTACAAATTTTTATGAGTCATTCACGGGCATGCAGAAAATTTAGAAGTTGCACATAATTCCAAATTTACAGGTCGAGAATTTAATATATTCGAAGAATGATTTTTTATATAAAATTTTGAAGAATGTTATTTTTAAATAATATACGTGAGCGCATTTTATCTGTCAAGTATCTGTATTAGTCTGATTAAAAAAAAGCGAAAATTTTTTGTTTTTCGAAATAACATATTAAATACTTTCGGGGAGGTGAAAAAATATGCTTGTTAAAAATCAGAGCTCTTAATATAAATATTTAGATATGTCTCATCGCAAATTTATAATTCTCGTTTCAATGAAACACGAAAAAAAAAATTCAAACTTTGAAATTTTATATCTCGGCTTCAAGTTAATGTAGCAAATTAAACGATACATATTCTTATGGAGAATTGAAAGTTCTACAAAAAAGATTTCTTAGGATTTTTCGATAAACTCACTCTTTCAAAGCTTATTCAAGATTAAATTTAAATTTAGAGTAAATTTCCCTTTTTTCCGGCAAAATGTTGAAAATTATTACTAAATATCGTAAAATATTTCTGAAATAAAAGTTTAAATTGCATCAACATATATTACCTACCTTTTAAAGAAATGACCAACACTAGTTCACCCACACTCACAGTATAATATACATATGGGTCATTCCACCAATTCTTGACTAAAGTTGTGCCGGGGGGTCTGAATTCTGGGTAACAAAAATTTTTATTAAAAAGTACATAACAAAGAGAGCTTCCATGATTTTTTTCAATTTTTTTCGTCCAACCCTTTCGAAGATACATTAGATCGAAAATTGCAAGATTTGCAATTATTGACTTTAGATATTAAAAATATCAATCCCTTGTAAAATTTCTAAAAATATATTAAATATTGGTTTTTGTGTAGAAAAAGCTCGGCTTTCTGAAAAAAATATTTTAAATTTTCTCCAGTATCAGGAAAATCCCGAAAAATGAGGTCAAAAAGTAAAATACGTTTTTTCGACCAATGCATCATTTTTAATATTTTTAAAAATATTTTTTTCGAAAAGCTGAGACTTTTTTACATGGGAAAGGTATGCTTTGATTTTGGGAATATTCAAAAATAAACCATAGCAAAATAATGTTGAAACTTTTGTGATGAATTGCCGATAAGTATTGTGCTGCCGTCACGGTCGATACACGAACTATCGAATCAAGTTTGAAAATTTCTGTACATGGCATTATATTAAGCGATTATGTAGTGAATATATATGTTCAAAGTGTGAAGTGGGTAAGAAATTAAAATTATTATACAAAAGCGATATGACAAGGATCAAATCTTTATTATTTGTACTCTTCTTGTCACTGTTGACAGAGAAACATTTCTTACAATAGCAGAACCATGATTCTCGGCATCAAGGATAATACAATGCATAGATTGCGTCTTTTTTACAGCCACAGCATTAGCAAATCTTGACTTTAGCTGTGCTACGCGTACTTCGTATTTCTCATTTGAAATGAAAGTGAAATCAATATTTTTAAATGACTCACGTGCCCAGTCATACAATGCCAAGGCTGATAAAAGTTCTGCTATTGTAAGAAATGTTTCTCCATCAACAGTGACAAGAAGAGTACAAATAATAAAGATTTGATCCTTGTCATATCGTTTTTGTATAATAATTTTAATTTTTTACCCACTTCACACTTTGAACATATATATTCACTACATAATCGCTGAATATAATGCTATGTGCAGAAATTTTCAAACTTGATTCGATAGTTCGTGTATCGACCGTGACGGCAGCACATTACTTATCGGCAATTCATCACAAAAGTTTCAACTTTATTTTGCTATGGTTTATTTTTAAATATTCCCAAAATCAAAACATACGTTTCCCATGTAAAAAAGTCTCGGCTTTTCGAAAAAAATATTTAAAAAAATATTTAAAATGATACATTGGTCGAAAAAGCACATTTTACTTTTTGACCTCATTTTTTGGAGTTTTCTTGATACTGGAGGAAATTGAAAATATTTTTTTCAGAAAGCTGAGCTTTTTCTACACAAAAACCAATATTTCATATATTTTTAGAAATTTTACAAGGGATTGATATTTTTAATATCTAAAGTCAATAATTGCAAATCTTGCAATTTTCGATCTACCGTATCTTCGAAAGGGTTGGACGAAAAAAATTTAAAAAAAACAGGAAAGCTCTCTTTGTTATGGACTTTTCAATAAAAATTTTTGTTATCCAGAATTCAGACCCCCCGGCACAACTTTAGTCAAGAATTGGTGGAATGACCCACATATATTATACATATATGGGTCAAATTCCGAAAAGCAGCATGCGTTTGGGCCTCATAGTCGACGATTGTTTTGTAACTTTGGGGACCCATAGTACAGTATGAGAGTACACTCTGGAATTTTTTTTGTTTCACTGTATCAATGACGTCATTTTTTTGAAATTTCTTGAATGTCATGTTTTAATCAATTTGTCTAGACCCCTGTAATTAAAAAAAAAAATTCAACATACATTTTCATCGAAAAAGATCTCAGCTTTAAAAAAAAAAATATTTCTAAATACGTACCAATTCGTATAAGCATAGAAAAACAAGTTTTTTCCTCAAAAAGGTGTTTTATCGATGAGCCTACAATTAAATCTGTTTTTTCATATTTTTTTCGGATTTCTGAGGTTTTTTTTACACGAAAAAACTCTTTTTCCAGAGTGGGATCTCTGCGGCATCAGACCGTTATAGATTAAATATAATCTGAGGTGCTGTAAATATCGAGAAATAGTGCGGATACAATACTGCTTACTGCGCTAGTATTGTATTGTATTGTTACTGTCATTTTTTATCGAGGTTGTTATGGGTTTTTAACTTAACTTTTAATTTATTAGTACTGTAACAGGAGGATTTGACTATGAGAAAAAATAATAATACCCCGAAAGCAATATAATTTTAAAAACAAACTTTAAAAAACATCCATTCATCTTCTATGAAAATATTTATTGACGTATGGTTAATTTTTCGCTAAGAAATTGTTTAATTTTTTTTGTTTGAGTATAATCAAAAGCAACCAATGTAAAACAAGTAACAATTGTTAAATATTTTTTTTTGCGCCAAATTAAACATGCGTCAATAAATATTTTCATAAAAGATGAATGGATGTTTTTTAAAGTTTGTTTACACACCCATTCCACGGAATCGTGTATATTATATTGCTTTCAGGGCATTATTATTTTTTCTCATAGTCAAATCCTCCTGTTACAATACTAATAAATTAAAAGTTAAGTTAAAAACCCATAACGACTTCGATAAAAAATGATAGTAACAACCCACACGGAAATTTATATATTTAAAATATATGCAAAATTGCGTACAAAATATATTCAAAATATAATTACCGAAATGAATGTATTTAAAATATATTTTTTATAGATGTGTAATATATTTATTTGAATAGATTTTGCCGCTTTTCGCATATCTACGTATATTTAAAACATATTTTAGATATGTGTAAAATGTACGACACATACATACAATATATATATTATATATATGATGCATACATCTGAAATATAGATTAAATATATGCTGCATGTATTCCAAATATAGTTGAAAAATGGGCTGCATACATCCCGGATATGGGTTGAATATGCGATACCCGTGTAGAAATTTCCGAAAAATCGGAAATTCTCTAGGAGAATCAAATACAAAAGTACGAGTTCATGGGAAGCCGGCAAGAACTCCTTATATGGCTTCATTTACGCCGGACTTCTGTTAATATTCCGTTCTCGCGCCCGCCTTTATAAGCATACTCGTCGCATCCTCCGTATGGGGGTTCAGCGGATGCCGCTCTGCGACATCTCGCGGCCAGTCTGGAAACTATCGCGACGCTGCCTATACGTTACGAACATGTGGCAGGCGCCCGATCGCTTGTTCTCGCGGGATAAACATTATAATGTAAATAATAATGACAAGTATCAACACAATAAACTTAAATAATTAAATAAATATTACGTTAGTTAGTTAGTTATGTTACCATATATGTTGCATATATGGTAGCATAAATTAAGAATATATGTAGAATATATGGGAGATACATGTGAGTCACACCTATCTCTCATATATGTTGCAAATATATCAGCATATATTAAGAATGTATGTAGAATATATGAGAGATATATGTAAATCACACCTATCTCTCATATATGTTGCATATATGTGTGGATTAAAAATATATGTACATATATTCGAAATATATCCACATATATTTTGCGTATATTAAAAATATATAAATTTCCGTGGGGGAATACAATACAATACTAGCGCAGTAAGCATTATTGTATCCGCACTATTTTCTCGATATTTACAGCACCTCAGATTATATTTAAAATATAACGGTTTGATGCCGCAGAGATCCCACTCTGGAAAAAGAGTTTTTTCGTGTAAAAAAACCTCAAAAATCCGAAAAAATATGAAAAAACAGATTGGACCCGTAGTAAAAAACTCCATTCGTCGCCATTGAAAAATCCCCATTCATTCCCCATTGTCAAAATAACCAATGGAGATGAATGCCGAATTGCCTAAGGGGATTTTCGCCATTGAATTCCCCATTTGAAACGGAATGGGGATTATCTAATGGGGATTCAATGGAGACAATCCCCTTAGGCAATTCGGCATTCATCCCCATTGATTATTTTGGCAATGGGGAATGAATGGGGATTTTTCAATGGCGATGAAGGGAGTTTTTACTATACGAAAGAATCTCCATTGCTGTTCGCCACTCATTCCCCATTGCCCACAAAACCAATGGATATGAATGCCGAATTTTCTAAGGACATTTTCGCCATCAAATTCCCCATTTGAAACGGAATGGGGATTATCCCATGGGGATTCAATGGAGACAATCTCCCTAGTGAATTCGCCATATTCGCCTCTATTGGTTTTTGTGGGCAATGGGGAATAAATGGGATCATCAATGGAGATTCTTTCATATGATTGCTATATGTACATGGAATTATGCATTAAATAATCAAGTAAGTTATCAGTAAGTAAGGTTAATCATAATGCTAATATTAGCATAACGACCAATAATTATATCATATATCATATATAGCAATCATATAGCAATCATATATATATATATGTATATATATATATATATATTACATTTAATAGAAATTATTGAAGCTCAGAATTGAGAAAATAGATTGTAAGTGTATTCAGATGACGATTGATAATGAAAGTATATACGTTTCTCCTCTCACAAATCGAGTTGAGAGGGACTGATAAAATTATGTGTATATGTTAAAAATAAACGGTTTTAAAAATCATTTATCCCAAACGTACGCGCACTTGATGAGCAGTATATAATATATTTTTTTAAAATATATTATATTATATTTTATTTTAAACTATTATATTATATTTTAAACTGATTGACCATCGATATAATCATCAGCATTTATTACAATTGAAGAAAATATTTGGTTCATATATGAGAATCAGCGACATCTACTCTTACTTAATTTTATTAATTCACCGCCGTTTGAGAAATATCGCATTCGGAAAAATTCTCATCGATCGATGGGTTCAATTGTTCTGCATTGAACCTCGAATATGGATTGCAGCATCGTTAACGAATGCTGCTCATCATTTGATCAGTCGTCAATGAAGTGACATTATTGATAAATGTTGATCATTGTATAATTCGTAGTTACTTATTATTCAATGGGTATCCTTGGTAAATGCTGATCATTTCATCGTTAGCCGCATTTGGGTTCCAATGAACATCTGTGGGAAATGCTGATCTTTCAGTTCAGGCGCATTGACTTTCCAATGGACATCATTGGGTAAAGCGGATCATTTCGTTCATCAGCATTTACCTTCCCATGGACACCATTGGGCAATGCTGATCGCTCGATACATCCGCATTGGCTTTCCAATGAGCATCATTGAGTAATGATGATCATTCGATTCATCCGCATTGGCTTTCCAATGAGCATCATTGAGTAATGATGATCATTCGATTCATCCGCATTTGATGTTCAATGGATACCCATTCACTGATCAATGGTCAGCCCTGTACGCCATTGACAAATGCGGAAATCTCAATGGGTCCCCATTCATTGTCCAATGGAGTCGTATGAGAACCATTGGTTGCCATTGGCGATTCAATGGAGTTTTTTACTACGGGGAGTGTAGGCTCATCGATAAAACGTCTTTTTGAAGAAAAAACCTATTTTTCTATGCTTATACGAATTGGTACGTATTTGGAAATATTTTTTTTTTTAAGTTGAGATCTTTTTCGATGAAAATATATGTCGAAATTTTTTTTTTTTTAATTACAGGGGTCTACAGAAATTGATTAAAACATGACATTCAAGAAATTTCAAAAAAATGACGTCATCGGTACAGTGAAACTGGTCGATTTAAAAATCTAAAAAAAATTCTAGAGTATACTCTCATGCTGTACTATGTGTCCCTAAAGTTACAAAACAATCGTCGACTATGAGGCTCAAACGCATGAGGCCTTTCGGAATTTTGACCCATATATTAGACCGTGAATAACTTTTGAAGGAGTGAGTTTATCGAAAAATCATAAATGACCTTTTTTTTTTCATAAATTTAAACGCTGTTTGCGATAAAAATGTGGAAAAAAAGTCAAAGAAATGTTTTTTCCTTTTAATAATGATTATGAAGGGTTTAGGGGCAATAAACATAATCCTTGAATTTTTTTCCATAAATTTAAACGCTGTTTGCGATGAAAATTGGGGAAATGCAGGAATTTTTTTTTCTTCATTTTAATAATGATTATTAAGTGTTGAGGGACAATAAACATGATCCTTTAATTTTTTTCGAAAATTTGATTGTTTGAGACAAAAAAACCGTTCGATTGATCAAATTGAAACTTTACAGGGATTTTCTGAGTATATTGAGCTGTAAAAGTCACGCTCAACATTAATCGTTTTGTCAATATTTTTAATTTGGCCGTTGATTTTCTAAAAAACCATAAATAGCCCTTTTTCTCCTGTTTTTTAAAGTTCATGGCAAGCATGGAAAAAAATTTTTTTCTTCAAAAAACCATCATCAATCTTTGTAAGGCATTAATTCAAGTTTATGAAACGCCCCTTCTGATTTCTGTACGATCATTGGTTGCCGAGATAGGTTGGTCAAACACAAAAGGATCTTTTTTCATTAAAAGTCCGATATCTCAGCGATAAATGGTCGCAGCGAGGTCTCAAAAAATCAAATTGAAGCTAAATAAACAAGCTATTCGGTCCATGTAATGGTCCAGCTCGAAAAAAAATTTCCAAGTAATAGCGGCAAGAAAAAAGTGATACAAATTTGCCGCATTTTTTTTTCTCGGTATTTCTCAAGATTGCGTGAAACCTGTAGCTTCGCAAATTGTTATGCTGAAAGATATGGAAACTAGAAACTTGAAGCTTCAAAATGCTTTTTTCAAGACCTCGATACGACTATTTTTGACTGAGATACAGCATTGTTAAAAATCACTAAAAATTTGCGAAATTTTTTTGATCCCTTAATTTTTTCCACTAGTGTATATTTTCATGAAATTGCACCGGTAAAAAATGAGGATCTGTATGATTGAAGGGAGAGAAGTCGCGTTGATGGTAGGCCGCAATGTTTCGCTTGCGCGAGAGCGCTCTCCGCGATCGGCGCCATCTGACGAGATTCTCGCGCACTGGAAGTATTGTACCGAGTCTAACGCCACATCGTCATAGTTCTCACCTCCAAGATGCACCTGATACCCTCTGCACCTTTATGGTTATTGGTGCAATTGGTTATCAAATTTCCGAATTTGTTGCGTTCTTCGGTGGCATCGAATAGCTTCCCAAGATTGTGAAAATCATTAATAACTTTTCGTGATGCTGAAAAGCAGCTGTCCGTCTTATGTACCGCTGAAAGGTATGCTTCGTTGAGGACATTCTCACAATCACTCGTATCCACATCCTCGGCTATTTTCCAGTCTTCGATTGCTTTCATCTTAGCGGCAATCTGCGCATCCCAAATTCAGACGTTACGCGCAATTTAATGAATTTCAATAATGTGGACATTACGACTTTTTATATTCCTGGGATCGGCGGAAAATTGCGTATACCTTACCTCCTTTTTTCGCGCATCTAGTTGGTTTTTCATCGATTTCTTGTCTCCTCGAAAGGATTTCTGAATATCGTAATTTGCCTGATTTTTTGATTTCTCCGTTGTCGGTATCTTATCGACCTCAGTGATCCAATTGTTCATAAAGTCTTGGGTCGTGGATATGGCTCCGTCGGTAAAAAGTGACATGCTAGATATCGCACACGCTGCCTATAATATTTCGTAATGAATAATTTTGTAAAAATTAAAAGCGAACAAGTATTTGTGTAAATTTTTCCATCCGAACGCTCATAGGTTCAGCATCGATTATGAATGGGCAAACGTTTTTTGGTTTCTTATAGAGAAAGCTCTGTAACGATCGAAAAATTTTTGGAAAAAAAATGCTTGCATCAAGGATGTTGAGTCCCAAATCGCAAATGATGAGAAAATTTTGAAAATTTGTTATTTTCTTTGGATGAATTATTTAGGAGGTCGAGTGAAAATTTCACGGAGATTAGGAAGCTCGTTATCGAACAATTGACATTAACAAATTAAATTAAATTAAATGTAGTCTTATATGGAAACTGATATAACTTTGCGATAAGTTTTGACCTCTCAATTTTTTAATATCTACACTGCATTGAAAGCAACGTAAACAAAACGAAGTTTATTGATAATTTTCTTTTTTTATTTGTGTAAAAAATTGTTCTTAACAAAATGTTAATATTCCAATAACGAGCTTCCTAATTCTCATTTTAACCCTTAAGGAGGTTCAAGTAATGATGATAGAATTCTGAAAAGGGTGTAGCCGGATAAGAATGGTGAATCGGCCCCCAGCGAATTTTGTGTCGCCGATTTTTTCCAAAGTTCATAACCTAAAAAAACAATTTTGTGCAAAATTACATTTTTCTACATCGATGCCGAGGGGTTTTCGTGCAAAAAAGTTTTTTTTTCGATTTTTGCATATTTTAAATACCAAGGGGCGACCAAAAAATCTTTAAAAATTCTGAAAAATCAAAAACATGTCAAAGTTTATGAAATTTTTTTTTCTTTTTCTTTTAATACTAAATTCTATTTTTAATCATCAAATCTTCTTTTAAAAACATTATTTTGTAGCCAAAAGATTTTTCTACTATTATGACAAAAATGGACATCATTTGACTTTTCATTCCCTACATTAAAAAAAAAAAAAAAATTCCCAAAATTCTACCTGCAACACATTGAAAAAAAATAAAAACGACAAAATTTCTCATTTTTCATTGGAAATCCATACCTAAATCATTCTTAAGGTTCAATTAATGGGTGATCATGGCTGGAGTAGTTGTGAGACATAATCAATAGATGTAAAAAATACGATTTTATTACTAATTTTGGGTTATTCACCCCTACTAGATGGTAGGGGTGAATAGCAATATAGAGATATATTGCAATAGTAGCAATATAGATATACCGGGTGTCCCATTTTAATCTTACAGTTGATTTATTTTGAAAAATATTGCTCTGCTCAAACATTGAGTGGGATGAAACTTTTAGGGTTCTGAGGGGGACGTTCAAAAAAATTTTTTGTTTTGGTCTAAAATTCAAAATGGCGGCGTTAAGATGGCTAACATGTTTTTTTAAAATGGAAATATGATTTTTTTTTACCAAAAAATTTTTCAGATCAAATCTAACATCTTTTGTAGCAATATTTTTTTTCATGGCCCCGATATTTTAGACTAGATCACCATTTTTGACTATTTTAGCGTTATGCTGCATAAGGCTAAAATAGTCAAAAATGGTGATCTAGTCTAAAATATCCGGGCTATAAAAAAATATTCCTACAAAAGATGTTAGATTTGATCTGAAAAATTTTTTGGTAAAAAAAAATCATGTTTCCATTTTAAAAAAACATGTCAGCCATCTTAACGCCGCCATCTTGAATTTTGGACCGAAACAAAAAAATTTTTTGAACGTCCCCTTCTGAACCCTAAAAGTTTCATCCCACTCAATTTTTTATCGGAGCAGCATTTTTCAAGATAATCCAGCTGTTAGATTACAATAGGACACCCTCTATTATAGGCTGTATCAAAAAAATGTTTCTACAAAAGATGTTAGATTTAATCTGAAAAAAATTTTGGTGAACAAAAAATCATGTTTCCATTTTAAAAAAACATGTTAGCCGTCTTAACGCCGCCATTTTGAATTTTAGACCAAAACAAAAAATTTTTTTGAACGTCCCCCTCAGAACCCTAAAAGTTTCATCCCACTCAATTTTTGATCAGAGCAATATTTTTCAAAATAAATCAACTGTAAGATTAAAATGGGACACCCGGTATATTGCAATAGTAGCAATATAGATATATTGCTACACATTAGTCTTCATCGCTATCCCTGTCGATCATGGCATTGACCTCTACAACATCGAGGAGTTCTGTTTCCTATTTTCCAGCCATGAGCACCAATTAATTCAACCGAAAGCATGATTTATTTATGGATTTCCAATGAAAAATGAGAAAGGGTTTAGCCGGATAAGAATGGTGTATCCGCCCCCATCAAATTTTGTGGTGCCGATTTTTTCCAAAGTTCCTAACTTAAAAAAACAATTTTGTGCAAAATTACAGCTTTCTATATCAATGCCGACGGATCTTCCTGCTGAAAAAACGTATTTTTTCAATTTTTGCTTTTTTTAAATACCAAGAGAAGACCGAAAATTCTTTAAAAATTCTGTAAAATTACAAACGTGTCAATGTTGAGAGGGGAAAAAATTCTTTCTTTTAAATGTTAAACTTTATTTTTAATCATCGAATTTTCGTTTAAAAACGTTATTTTGTAGCGAAGCCATTTTTCTATTATTATGACAAATATTGGCATGATTTTACTCTTATTCCCTACTTTAGAAAAAAATTTCCATAATTCGACCTGCAACACATTGAAAAATAAATAAAGAAGACAAATTTTCTCATTTTTCATTGGAAATCAATAAATAAATCATTCTTTCGGTTTAATTAATTGGTGCTCATCGCTGGAAAATAGGAAACAGAACTCTTCGATGTTGAAGAGGTCAATGCCATGATCAACAGGGATAGCGATGAAGACTAATATGTACAGTCTGTCAAGTAAGAGCGTGGTCGTGTTAATTTATAAAAAAAATTATTTTATGAAACTTTCATATTTATATATACATTGTACACATTACAAACAATGATGCAATTTGGTCAATAATGTGTCCAGTCACCACCAGCGTCGATAATTGCCTGGCATCTCCGAGGCATACTTTCTACTAATTTGACGGCGTATTCTAGTGGCAAGGATCTCCAGATCCGACGAATTTGGTAAGACAACTGCTTCAAAGTGTATGTGCGTCTTCCACGAAGCTTCTGTTTAATATATGCCCACACATTTTCAATAGGGTTTGCATCGGGCGACTGCGACGGCCAATCCAATGTAACGATGCCAGATTGAGTCTTCCACTGAGTACGGAGGTTGCTGCGGTGTTTAGGATCGTTGTCCTCCTGCAGAATCCAATCTTCATTTTTTGTGATGAACTATCGTTTGGCAGATGGCAGTAAAGCCTTTTTGTAGATTTTTATCATTTTCTCGGCATTTAGGTTGTCAATAAAGAGGTACAAAGTGCCGAATCCCTGCTTTGAGAATCAGCCCCAAAGATGCACCTTTATTCCATGTTTTACGGTCCGCTGAACAAACCTATTGGTGGAAGTTGACCAGGCTCGCCTGAGGACAGAACGTGCCCATATAGAACATTCATCAGTAAAAATGACATTTTCAAAATCTCTATCAATATTCTCATGCGCCCAAGCGAGTCGCTTTGTCACATGTTTTTCAGTCAACAGAGGCTTCTTCATTGTGTTGCGCCATTTCAGATCATGAGTACGAAGAAGGGTTCGGATAGTTTCGTAGGATATATCTAAACCTTTTGCCATTAATTTTGCTTGTCCTTGCCGCAGTGTTAAAGCAGGATTCCGCGAAAACAGATTCACTATTCTTTTTTCATCTTTTTTGTTCACTTTTCCTATCGAACCACGTTCTGGTAAATCATCGACATTTTTAGCCACTTTATATCGCTGTATCCACTTCTGTACAAATGCCTTCGACTTTCTCATATATTTAGCAGCCGCTGATTGCGACATTTTGGGACCTTTCGGGTGAATGCAAAGGAACACATCCTCGTAGCGCGACGCGTACTTAGCACTCATGGCGTTTAACGTGATTCTCTTTCAAAAGATCAACGACAACTGAACCTTTGTTGACAATGCATCAAGGACAAAGCTTCCCTCTATCGGCTCGCGAAGGAATTAGAGCGAAATCTTTCATTAACTGTCGGTAAAGTCGACCACGCTCTTACTTGACAGACTGTAGCAATATAGATAGTAGGGCTGAATAAACTAAAATTATAATTTTACGAAAAAAAACCTTTCTGTGAGAGTAACAAACTTTTGGCTTATGTGACTAGTTGTAATACTCAGCGGCAAAAATAGCAATAAAATTGGATTGCTTACATTTATTCGTTATGTCTCACAACTATTCCAGCCATGATCACCCATTCATTGAACCTGAAGAATGATTTTTGTATGGATTTCCAATGAAGAATGAGAAATTTGGTCGTTTTTTTTTTTTCTATATGTTGCAGGTCGAATTTTGGATTTTTTTTTTGTTGAAACGTAGGGAATGAAAAGTCAAATCATGTCAATTTTTGTCATAATAGTGGAAAAATCTCTCGGCTACAAAATAATGTTTTTAAAGAAAGATTCGATGCAGTTCGAGCAATTTTCGAGATATCGTGGCTTTTTTTTTCTACATTGCAAGACTTTAAATGATAGATTTTTTAAATAGTTCAAATGAGGAACAGTTATCAATTTATTCGTCAGAAAAAGTGAAATTTTTTCGTTATAAATATTTGACGGTCACAGATTTTTCAATTATATTTTTTGTTGACAGTGACAAAACATTATAATTCTTATTGATGACCAATTAAACTCGATTTTGGAGAAGAAAGAAGAAAAATTTCGTTTCAGACTAATCAATCAATCGAATAAATTATTTTTCCAGAATGATAAAATGCGTATGCATAAATTCAATTCGAATATATCATTTTTATCATTGGCATGTGGGGCATTCTATGTCAAATCAACCACTTTTAAACTCAAACTCTTTCGATTTGGCTGACATTTTTTTTCCGTTTCTACCCCATTAAAAACATTTTTCAGGAAATTTTCAAACTTTTTTACTCAACCCAAAAAAAGGCTTTCTTTTCAAATAGCTAAAACTTCTTCAAAAAATGAAAAAAATTTCGTCTTAAATGTACTTTCCGAAAAAAATACAAAAATTTCATAGATTCTAAGATATTAAAATCTATGAAATTTTTCACTTTTTCGAGAAAAATCATCTTTTTCTCAAAGTTCGCCATTTTTTTTTTTACTCATAT
The DNA here is from genome assembly GCA_946863875.1 of Alloplasta piceator. Lineage (NCBI taxonomy): Eukaryota > Metazoa > Arthropoda > Insecta > Hymenoptera > Ichneumonidae > Alloplasta > Alloplasta piceator. The sequence goes on along the minus strand of OX333076.1, from coordinate 33,889,218 downwards.
AATACTTTGATCCATTCCGGAAAAAAGCCGCTGAACATGGAGTGGACTGACATTTCCATCTATTTTTTTTATCGATTAAAAAAAAAAAATTTCCAACTGGGCTTATTTCATAAAACATCACTCTGGAAATTTTTGTGGAATTACAAAAGACTTCAGAGTTTGAAAAATTGAGAAGAAACAAAAATTTAAAGTGGCAATCCTCGAAAAAAATTTGGATTTTTTTTTTCAAAAGTGAAAAAAAAAATAGAAGGAAAAGTCGGCCTACTCCATGTTGGGCGGCATTTTTTCCAGAATTGATCAAAGTATTTTTTGAGTGAAAAAAAAAAATTAAAAATGGTAAACTTAGAGAAAAAAATGATTTTTCTCGAAAAAGTGAAAAATTTCGTAGATTTTAAAATCTTAAAATTTTCTTGTATTTTTTTCGGAAAGTATATTTGAAAACGAAAATTTGGAAAAAAATGTCCCAATTAGTCAATTTTTGAAGAAGTTATTTGAAAAAAAAGTTTTTTTTTGATTGGGTAAAAAAATTTGAAAATTTCCTGAAAAATGTTTTTAATGGGGTAGAAAAGAAAAACGAAATTTCAGTCAAATCGAAAGGGGTCGGATTCAAAAGTGGTCGATTTGACATGGAATGACCCATTCACATAACACGTGTCAGGGAGAAACGAGGAATTTAATCTTCAAGGCAATATTCTGGAGTAGAGACTTTGAGTAGAGATTTTGAGCGTTTTTTCGAGCTCGATAAAAAAACAAAAAAGTATTTTGACCATTCTTTTTTTACAGCCTATTTGTTAACATTTTGACAATATATACAAAAATTTTCAAGAAAAACAATGAAAATTCAGTAAGTTGGTAAAGTTGGTAAAGTTGGTTAAACAAAAAAACGTTTTTCGACCCTTTTTTCATAGTTATTAATTTTTTTACAATAGTAAAAATAATAATTCTGACACAATCGTACGGGCGGTATATTGAAGATTGATGAAAAATTTCAAGTAAGATTCGAGATATCATATCAGCTGTGTCGATAAAGATAGTTTTGAGAAAAACGGCTATAGTCCAATTTGCTCCGACGTTGCGTCACTAAAATAGCTATAACTCCGTAAATTATTGGAATTAATATATTTTTTTTCGAGGATATATGCTTAAATCATCTAAACTTTGAGGATATGCAAAGAAATTGATTTTTTTTTCAATTCTAGACCAGAATACTTCCTCAAAGAAATTTTTACGCAGTTTATCCAAAATTCAAGAGCGAGAACTTTTCAAATGTTTTCATTGTTCTTGGACACTTTTGTTGATGGGTGATTAGTATTGTGTAGTAATTCGGAGTTACTTACGGAGCTAAAAAAAACGAGGAAGAGTATTATCCCGACTTTTGACATTATGTAAATATAGTAGTTACTTCACGAAATGTAATTGACGACTTACGATACGACGTTAGAACGGAGCCTTATATAAATTTTCCTTAGGTCTGTTTCTTCCTCAAGAAAGATAAAATTAGTTTGAATAACTGTCTCACGTTCGTGGACATGACCAATTGTGTCAATAATCTACGTGGAGTTGTTACAAAAAATGCATGTCTTTTTTTTTTTAATTTCCTATAAGAGATAAAATGACACGGAAAATACGATCCTGATATATCGGGATCGTACATTCCTCATAAGCTGTACTGATATTAACACTTATATAATTACGTAAACGAATGATTTAAATATTATTTAAGAATATATGGGGCATTCCATCCCAAATCGGACAGTTTGAAAAATTGTTTTTTTTTATTTCCTCAATTTTTTTTATATTTTTGAGTACCCATCAAAAGACCCATCCTGTTAAATTTTGAGATTTTTTTGATTACCCGTTCAAAAGATATTAAATTACCAAAAAAAAAAACGCTCTTTTTTTGGTATTTTGGTCATAACTTCTTTAATAATGGTCCAAATTAAAAGTGTATATCAGACGCTTTTGTTGAGTCAAGGTCGTGCTTGAGTCCAAATATATCTACAAATTATTGGAGGAATTCTTCAGAAAATATCTAGCCCGTAGTTTTGCATAGACAAGGTCATGTCAGAGGTCAAACTCGTTGACATCTAAAGGGGTGGGGGTCGAAGAGTCGACTGACCAATATTTCGAACGGCCGAAATCCCGAATTTTACGATTGCGAGCGTTAGAATAACGATGCGCCGAAATCCCGATGGCCAGAAAAGAGAAAGTCGAGAGAGCCGCCCCATGCGTAAGAGAGAGAGGAGGTGCATCTCTCTCTCTCTTACGCATGGGGCGGCTCTCTCCGCTTTCGCTTTTCTGACGTTCGGGATTTCGGCGCTTCGTTATTCGAACGCTCGTAATCATGAAATTCGGGATTTCGGCCGTTCGAAATATTGGTTAGTCGAATCTTCGACCCCCACCCAAAAATAAACTATTTGCTATAACAACTATGACTATTGGAAGGCTTGAAGGCTCTAGTTTCCAAAACAAAGGGTATAGTTGTTGCTATAATTAGGTATTTATTCATAATAACCGAAAATACTGAGAAATGTGAATGTACCAGTACCCGACCGCCCGTTTTTTTATATGACCCAATATCCGACCATACATTATGACCCTATAACCGACCACTCATCTCTATGGTGGGGGGAAGGGAGGGGGTGAATTGAGAAAAATGCGTCGCTGCTCGGAGAATGTGTCACCGAAATTTTGAGGTTATGCACGGAAAAAAGGAACAGTTAATATTACAGGGGGGCCCAGTTCGCATTGGACTCGGGAGGTAAGAAATAGCGGAAATCACAGCATAAACTGGATATAAAATAGGGTGACATATTTAAATTTACAGTAGAACACAGTAATGTAGATCCTCTCCTACCAAAATGATGACTTTTCCTGTGACACACTGAGATTTTGACAGTGCACACTGGTTTAATTACAATTTGGTATGTGAATAATTCAGTGTCACCAGTAAAAAAATTTTACTGTAGAATTTACATAAGATCACTGATTTTTTTCCTGCACGTAACTGTATTGAACATAGGGTGATTCATTAAATTTTACAGTGTGACGCTGTAAATTCACTCTTCTTTCGACAGTTCATGACATTATCTGTGCACACTGAGGTTTTTACAGTGTACAATGGCTTATTTACAGGCTGGAGTTGTGGATAAACCAGTGTGCCCAGTAAAGAAATTTGACTGTAGAATTTACATGAAATCACTGAATTTGTTCCTGTATACAAAATGCAAGATACACAGTGTACACTGTATTGAATACAGAGTGAATCATCAAATCTTACAGTGTGGCGCAGTAATTTCTAGCGTGCACGTGCATTTTGTATATTTATATATATCTTTTTATTTTCGCGCCACTGGATTCAGACAGTCAAAATGACAGTGTGACGCTGTGAATTTTATCAAGTGTTTGATCGTAATGGTGGTAACAAAGGGCCTGTCTCGCGCGTGCCACCGTGTCGTCAAGCGCTGTGGCAGTTAGTAGTGAGTGGTTCATCGGAGACGGAAAGAAAAAGGTTATTCTTGTTCAATCTAATTTAACCTCATGTACGTAAATGTATTAATCTGTACAGTTTTTGCTTTTTATGTGTATGTGCGTATGATCAAACGTGTCATGTGTGTGTTGGGCTTAACTTTTTTCATTTCTGCGTATTTTTGTGCATGTGTGATTCACGAATTATCAAAAATTATAAAAAAAAATACCATCGTAGTTATATTCAGCAGCATCCTTGTCAAAATCGAACATGCAAATAACTTCTCGAGTTTTACTATCCTCACTTGATTTATCATTTCAACTAGGCTTCATTTCACGCTTGACATTGTCAATCGGAGGTCAATCGATCAAGGTCTTTGAACGATCTTGAGCATGGCAACTATCGACAATGTGCTCAATTCAGTGATGCCTCATTCGGTGGGTTCACTGGAGGGTTCACAAAACTGGAGGGTTCACTTGGTCCACACTGTAAAGAGCAACGGTTGAAAACTGAAACTATATCAGTTGCTGCCGACTTTCTTCAACAGAGGATTTCACCATTGAAACACTTACGTGGGCTCTGTCCATACAATAAACGCATTCATAGTATATAATACACATTAACACTGTAAAATTACGGATTTCATCAAGTTTATATTTCAGTGTTGAACTGTATAATTTACTTCGGACTACGCTGTATTTTGGATTATGCGTTCCAGTAAAAGAAACTGTGGGGTGGCTCCGGTCCAAAGAGGACAGTGCAGAAACTGTAATAATTCACTTTGAGCTCACTGCATTTTGAGCAGTTTATTTCAGTAAATATCGCTGTGCGATTCCTCGAGTCCAAAGCGAACTGGGTAACCCCTGTATTTTTTACTGTTCTTTTTTTTCCGTGTACAAGATACATTTTGTATGTACCAATAACCGGACATGAAAATTAAGTACTTAAAACGCATTTTTGGCTAATTGAGACACCATGATCAAATTAGTGGTATCTTTCCGAATAAAAACAGCCAAGGCTCAGTTCGAAAACAATAAAAACCACTTCAAAATAGCTCCAATAAGATATCGCGATTCCTTAGTACTTCAGCTTAGATAATGGCTTCCGTGCCTCGAATAGTACGCGTGCTATCATATTTATCCAAAATTAAATTACAGACGATTCTTGAACTATCAAAAGTAGTCTCGTATACGTAGATTATGAATCCTGGATATTAAATCAATTCACAGTTTAAGATTTCTCTTAAGAGGAGGCTAAATACCGACACTAACACCTCGAAATTGCGATCCAAACTTGCTCTTATACAAATGGATGGAATTGAATAAAATTTTAACAACATCATTGGAACAATGGCAGGAATGGAGCCTCACTAAAAAATTTTCGAACAACAAAAAATAAATTTACAGATTCATTCACCACCAAGAAACTGTTATTGAAAAACTTAAATTAGTAAATTTTGACTGCATTTCGGGTAAAACCAAGAGTGAGGCTCCGTGAAAAACGCCACGATACAAATATCGAGACGTTTTCAATATTATTTTATCAAAATGACACGCCGTAAGTTTGGATGGCGCATCAAGAGATAAATATCGATAAATTGTAGTTTTATTGAAAAACGAAATGGCGAAACGTAGTTCACAGACGTGCGAGTGAGGGCAGCACCATGAATTCTGACGAGTAACCTCTATAATATTTAGGGGGCTCGAATGAGTTCGTTGGCATTAGCTGTAACACATTTTAGCCTCTCAATTGACTATTAATTGTTAATTAATTCATCCCCCTCTTAATTATCAAAATGTAATTAATTTTCATCCACGGTTGTCGGAGAAAGACTGGACGACGATGATACGTCGATAATGTAGGGATTGAATAAAAATGGTATTTAGCCTCCTCATAAGTGAACGCCTAACTTGCTGATATATTATGGTTCAAGTGGTCGGGTACTGGGACGTGGTCGGGTTTTGGGACATTTACCTTAATAAGATTTCAAAATTATTGACCGATCTCTTTTATAGGTGAAAAAAATATTATCATCATCGTATGAATATTTCGAGGATAACGAACTTTGGCCCGAATTTGAAGTTTTTAAGATCTATCTTAGGATCGACCTTACGATCAAACTTTCCATTGAACTCAAGTTGGAACTTAAGATCGAACTTAAGTTCCAATTTAAGATGAATCGTTAGTTTGATTTTAAGATTTATCTTGAGCTTGAACTTAAGTTCGATCCAACTTCTTTCATCGCCTCCTTCAACCGTGTTTTTTGACATTAGTTGTCAAAATAATGAAGTTCGATCGAACTTTTAAGCTTAAGATGGATCTTAAGTTCAAATTTTGAACCTAATTTAAATTTAAACTTAAGATCGATTTGAAGTTCGCCATAAAGTTTGAACTTAAGTATGAACTTATAGTGACACTTAAGTTCAAACTTGAGATTCATCTTAAATTAGAACTTACGTTCGATCTTGAGTTCCAACTTGAGTTCAATGGAAAGTTTGACCTTAAGTTTGATCTTAAGATAGATCTTAAGATCTTAAAATTCGGGCCTTGATGTATTTATTTCGGAATAACTGTTTCTTTAGGAAATATTGAAATATTGCTCAGTCACTATCAAACAGTTTCAAAATACGTATGGGAAGTTTGGAAATTATCGACTCCTGGAACATTTCTGTTAGCATATATAAATTTTATTGCACTCCGTGCGCAAAGTGCCACTTTGCGCACACTGCGCGTGCTCAAACTGGCACTTTGCGCACTCATGCAATAAAATTTCGTACGATACTACTGCGAGAAACTTTTTCTCAACTCGTGTGATTGCAACATTCGCCTTCGGCTCATGCTGCAAACTCACACTCGTCAGAAAAAGTTTCATCGCACTCGTATCGTAATATACTATTATCGTTGTAAAATTTGACGCCTGTGTCAAAAGAGACAAATACTTCAATTTATAAAACAAAAATGTTTATCAAATTGATGGAAAATTCACGTACAAGAATCGTTAAAATTTTCTATATTATATATTATATGAAGTATTCCCGCTCAACGGGAACCCCTTTTAGGCCGACCTCTTCCGATTTTCTTGAAACTCGAGTATGTTTTAGTGTTGCCTGAAAGTATATAGTACACCAATTTTCAGATCACTAACTATAATACTCTTTGGAATACACCAAAAGTTATATTTCAAACTTTTTGCGTATTCAACGCTTCGGATCTTTGGCACGGCACGAAATAAAACCGAAAAAATTCTTTAACAATAGCTTTCGATCGGAAATTTCCTGCGCTTTTTGAAAAAAATATCAGCAATTCCGAAAAAAAAACGAATTCATTTGAATTTCGGCCAAAAACCGAAAAAACTGATTTACAAGAAAAGAGCATAATTTAATTCAGCGGGACAATTTTTTTAATGTTTTGCATATATTTGAGGAGTCACGATATAAATTTCAAATTGGAACTCGCATCCGTTTACTAATGCCAAGTCTTCTAGTAGGATAAAAATTCTTAAATATCGTGTTTTTCGTATTCAACAGTTCTCTTATATATTATATAGTTTTTTTTAACGAATATCGAATTTCATCAATTTATTAAATTCAAAATTTAATAAATTTGATTTAATAAATTTAATTTAATAAATTTGATTATTCAACTAATTTAATTTAATTAGGTTAATAAATTTACTAAATTTAAAATTCGTTAAAAAAACGCTGTATACATCAGGAAACTGTTTAATACGAAAAACACGATATTTAAGAATTTTTATCCTACTAAAAGACTTGGCATTAGTAAACGGATGTGAGTTCCAACTTGAAATTTATATCGTGTCTTCTCAGATATATACAAAACGTGAAAAAAATTGTTCCGCCGAATTAAATTATGCTCTTTTTTTGTAAATCAATTTTTTCGGTTTTTCGCCGAAATTAGAATGAATTGGTTTTTTTTCGGAATCGCTGATATTTTTTTCGAAAAGCGCAGAAAATTTCCATTCGAAAGCTATTGTCAAAGAAAATTTTCGATTTTATTTCGCGCCGTGTCAAAGCTCCGAAACGCCGAATACGCAAAAACTTTGAAATATAACTTTTGGTGTATTCCAAAGAGTATTATAGTTAGAGATCTGAAAATGAGTGTACAATATACTTTGAGGCAACACTAAAACATACTCGAGTTTCAAGAAAATCGAAAGAGGTCGGCTCAAAAGGGGGTCCCATTGAGCGGGAATATCTCCTGTATTATAATAATAATACCTTTGAAATAATAATTATTCATTTTATTTGTTTTAAATGCAGAGACGAGAAGAAAGACGTGAAAAATCATCACGAATTTCGACGTCGATTTAATTGTATTGGCAATAAAACTCTGAGCAGAATAAGTGCAATAAATTAATTAAATAATGATCGAATCGAGGTTAGTGCACTTCTCATGCATAAGCTTTATTTTTACATCAAAGAAACATCGGACGACGATCAATAGGTGGAGGGACCCTATATTCCATCGTATTTTCAAGTAAATATAGTGCGCAAACGTTGTTAAAAGAAAATATCTCATGTGCGAGGTCGAATTTGTAGAGGAAAGTTACAATAAATTCGACGAGCAGCGCAATAGAAAAAACGGTGAGCATCAAGATTTTTCAGAAACGGCATAACCGTTTCTAAAATTTTTAGACAAGCCTTATAAATGTATTTTTTAGTTCTTAAGCGAAGGTTTTTTTGACCGATAAATATTTTCCATTTTATAAAGAATTTTAGGGCAAAATTTTTCATCAAAAATTGATTTTTTTTTTCAAGAAGCCGCCATTTTGTTAAAAATAAATATTTTGCTTCCTTCGATGAAATTAAATTCCTTCTACTAAATACTAAATTATACCTCATATTAACGAAATCTTTTTTATTTTTTTATTTTGGATCATCCAATTCATAAATACCTCAGGACGCCTTTTTTTTTTAGACGACCTCCCGGAGATCGGCTACAGCGGCTTCAAAAATCATTACTTTTTAAAAAGAACAATTTCAAAATAAAGTCAAAAGTTACAAAAATATCGATACAAATTTTTACGTTGATAAATTGAAATGTCTTTACAGAAAAAATTCTTGACAAATCACGTTTTTGCGACATCTTGACTGCGTATAAGCCCTTAAGGGACCATCACAGTGTAAAATTTGCTAAAAATCATTTTTTTTTCTATCAACAAATTTCTGTCAACACCCACATGGAAATAAAATATTTCGGCAAATATTACGGAAAATATATTTTCGGATATATTAAGTATATTTTGTCCGAAAATGTATGTATTACAAATATGATTTAAGGTATATTTTTAAACTATTTAAAAATATTACAATAAAAATATAAAAAATGTATTGAAGATATATACTAAATATATCAAACATATATATTGAGTGCATATTCTATATATTTTAGATACTTTTTTAATTGGTGTTTAAATTTACGCAATATATATGTAAAAAATATATTTAAGATATATACTAAATGCATCAAACATATATATTGAGTGTACGTTTTATATATTTTCGATATAATTTTAATATATGTTTACATATACACAATATATGTTTTTACATATATCAAAAAATATATTTTTATGCACAATAATCATATATCTAAAATATATTTAATATATACTTCAAAGAAATATTTTCTGCCGAAAATGTACTTATCACGAATATATTTTTGAGTATATTTCTTATATGGAATATACATATTATATATTTAATATACATCTGATATATATTTTAGATACATCTAAAATGTATTTAGAATATATAATGTACACTTCAAATATATTTTAAATATATTTTTACGTATATCGAAAAATATATTTTCCGGTATATTATATTTCTGTGTGGGCAATGACCAATTTGAGATAGCAGAAAGGATTTTGTGTGGACTTGGGATCGCCGATTGATGGTAAGTAGACAATTTAAGGTTGTTTAGAAGCTATGAGACCTTTGAATGTTAATTGTTCAATAAATAGCTTCTCAATGGTAGTGAAATTTTTACACGACCTCCTGAAGACTTCATGTAAGAACATACCAAATTTTCAGAATTCTATCATCATTACTTCAACCTCCTTAAGGGTTCAAATAAAAAACAATGAGAAAATTCTGAAAATTTGGTATGTTTTTGTATGAGGTATTTAAGAGGTCGTGTAAAAATTTCACGACGATTAGGAAGACCATTATCGAAAAACATGTTTTTCGTATAAACTGTATTATTTTATACTTATAATTGTTAATTCGATTGTTATAAATAAAATTGTACGTTCTTAAATGAAATTATTATTCTCGTACACGTACTACCCGTTCAGCTGACGATGTTCCATTTTGTACTGACACTAAGAAAAATATACGTGTAATTTAGAAAAAAAAAAAATCTGATTCTGTAGCTTCATTACTCAAAAAACACGTTAAAATAAAAAACATTTTCGCTTACCTGCGATTTTTGCAAAACGCCGTCTGTAAACGTGGGTCATTTATGTCCAACTCAAATTTTGTCCACTCTTTGTGACGGTTCAAGGGCAGCTGAGGCCTTTCATTTTGGGGCTCAAGTCCCTCTCCTAGGTAAGTTTTTTTAGGTGGTTGTAGCGGTCCCCATCGCTTGCTCGTTCGGAAGTAATCGGCGGAAACAATTTTGGGTAGGACAAAAATGACCCAGGTTTACGGACGAAGGGTTAAAGAAAACGGAAAAAAAAATTTCGCAAAATGGCGGCTGTCTGGACAAAAAAGGCGGTTTTCGACTTTTTGCTTCCTCATAAAGGAAGCTTTGTTTTCGTGAAAAAAAATTTTTTCACGATTTTTATGCCAATATGTTCAAAATGTCCTAAAACATCGAGAAATCATATTTAGAAAAAACGTCCGGATGGATGTGTGTGTGTGTGTGTGTGTGTGCGTGTCCTGAGTTTCAGATGTAAATAATTAATAACTCGAAAACGCTTCGAGATATCGAGCTAAAATTTGGCACACTTATCGAGCATGAATTGCTCTTCATTATGAAAAAAATTTTGTTTTAATTATAACGGGTGTTCAGAATTTATCGACTTTTTTCGTTTTTGCGAGAGTGGCGTAAACGCTCTAACCTCTGAAATTTTAAAGATATTGCACTCAAACTTTGTACAGAATTAGTACAGCTATTAAGGTTGTTTGGTATTGAATTTGACGGAAATCCATCGAGGGATTAAAATTTTATGAAATTTTGATTTTTTTGAAAAATAGCCTAAACGCTCTAACTTGTGGAATTTTTGAGATATTGTACTGAAACTTTGCACAGAGCTAATATAGCTATTGAGGTTGTTTGCTATTCAATTTTGCAAAAATCCATCGAGGGATTAAAATTTTATGAAATTTTTAATTTTTTGAAAAATAGCGTAAACGCTCTGACTTGTGCAATTTTTAAGATATTGCACTGAAACTTTACACAGAGCTAATATAGCTATCGAGGATGATCGTTATTAAATTTGGCGAAAATCGATCGAATGATTAAATTTTTATCAAATTTTTAATTTTTATAAAAGAAGCGTAAACGCTATAACTTTTGAAATTTTTTAGATATTGCAATGAAATTTTGTGAATAGCCAGTATAGCTATCAATGTTATTCGCTATCAAATTTGGCAAAAATCGATCGAATTTGCACATTGATTACTTATATTTTTCAATAGTTAACAAAGCTTCCTTTATGAGGAAGCCAAATTTGATCGCCATACTGTGTGCTAAAGGAAGCTATGTGAACTATAAATAAAGATGAAGCTATGTGCAAATTTAAATTTGCAGAGTTTTTTTCATAGTGTAATTTTTTTACAATGGTAAAACAAATAATTTTTTCAAAAAAGTGGTGTCCGCTGTTAAATTCATCAACCATGCGAAAATTATTCATCGTGCAGTTTTTATCGCGGGGCAAAGTTAGCGCCTCTAGGGTCGTTAAAAAAAAAGGTATTCGCACATTTTGGCTGCGGAAACGCTCACATTCACGTTTAGCTGACGAATTTCCGGCGTGTCTCGCGGAAATCTCGTTAAACTGTCAAGCGAGATGCGTTTGATCGATCCTGGTCACACACGATCGTTTGAAAATTCTCACGTTTTCCCTATGTATATATACATATATGTATAACAAATTCTATGATGAACCGGTCGATAATAAACTCTCAATTTTTTCGATTTTATCGCAATTTTGTATCGTTTCAACTATCTCTCCAAAACACTGACGGTCTTTCGAAATTTTTTTCAAATGCCCAAAATTTGTTTACCTTTTTTAAAGTAATCGAGTTTCATAAAATTGAGATGACCCGAATTTTTCAATAAAATATAAAAAATGAAATACTATTTTCGGCAAATAATTTATTTCACGTAAACTCATTTTATTTACATAATAAATACAACTATTTAAATTTATGTAATTTATACGATCTACATAATTATTTTTATGTATTATGTAAATATATTCTTCATATAATAAATGTAATAAAACATTTTTAAAAAAATCTTTCTTCAACAATTTATTTCATATACGTTTCCCACACGGAAATTTATATATTTAAAATACATGCGAAATTGCGTACGAAATATATTCAAAATATATTTTTTATAGATGTGTAATATATTTATTTGGATAGTTTGCCGCTTTTCGCATATGTACGTATATCTTAAATGTTTTTAAATATATTTTAGATATATATAAAATATATTTAAAATATATTTTAGATATATGTAAAATGTACGACACATACATACAATATATATTTTAAATAGATGGTGCATACATCTGAAATATAGATTATATATATGTTGCATGTATTCCAAATATAGTTGAAAAGTGGGCTGCATACATCCCGAATATGGGTTGAATATGCGATACCCGTGTAGAAATTTCCGAAAATCGGAAATTCTCTAGGAGAATCAAATACAAAAGTACGAGTTCATGAGAAGCCGGCAAGAACTCCTTATATGGCTTCATTTACGCCGGGCTTCTGTTAATATTCCGTTCTCGCACCCGCCTTTATAAGCATATTCGTCGCGTCCTCCGTATGGGGGTTCAGCGGTTGCCGCTCTGCGACATCTCGCGGCGAGTCTAGAAACTATCGCAACGCTGCCTATACGTTACGAACATGTAGCAGACGCCCGATCGCTTGTTCTCGCGGGATAAACATTATAATGTAAATCATAATTGAAAGTTCGAATACAATAAACTTCAATAATAAAATAAATATTATGTTAGTTAGTTAGTTATGCTACCATATATGTTGCATATATGGTAGCATATATTAAGAATATATGTAGAATATATGGGAGATACATGTGAGTCACACCTATGTCTCATATATGTTGCAAATATATCAGCATATATTAAGAATATATGTAGAATATATGAGAGATATATGTGAATCATACCTATCTCTCATACATGTTGCATATATGTGTGGATTAAAAATATATGTACAGATATTCGAAATATATCCACATATATTTTGCGTATATTGAAAATATATTCATTTCCGTGGGGGTTGTCATAGTAAATCTTCTTAACCAAGCAAGCACTATAGAAAAAAAACTCAAAAATTTTGAAAATACTTCTAAAAGATGTGACAAAATGGATAAGCAATTGAGAATGAAATAGGAAGGATTTAGGATTGAACATCGAGGAGTTTGGCGAGGAAAGCCTCATATACACGTTCAGGTGCATCCTTTCAATGTTATTGCAGCCTACCGGATATACGTCATAAAATAGGTATCCGTCGTTCAATTTCCCGCAAACGGGACCATCACCGATATTCCTCCCCATATGGAAATAAAAGATATATGCAAAACAATATATTCGCCCTATTCAATTTTTTGGAACTTCAATATACGAAAAATATATTCCCACTATACATCAAAGATATATGTGGTGTTCCTTACGAAACCGACCAATCCGCGATTCCAACCATTTTCAATTTTGCTGCAAATTTTCTATATTTTTTTACGTACTGAAAGCAGTATTTCAGAATTTTTTTAGATTTTTGTCTCAACCCTTGCAGCCACAATAAATTTTTCAAAATTTAACACAATGCTTTTTTAAATGCTCGTAACGTTTCAAATTAATTTTCATCTGTTTTTCTCAGTTTTAAACCCAAAATATTTTTTTTTAACTTCGACCATTTTGATTTTTTTGAAAAACATTAACCACTTTTGAAGAGACATTCTTACAAGTACTAAAAAAAAATCAGCTTGTGTTTTGTAAAATACTAACAATAATATCCCGGTTTCAACCCAACCCAACCGCGCAGCGGTCATTTAATTGTCTTACTTTTTTAATATAACTTCGAAAATAGATCAAAAATAGAAGTCATGAATATCATAAGCTGCGAATTTTTTGGTACTTGTAAAAATATCTCTTAAAAAGCGATGAATTTTTTCAAAAAATTCAAAATGATCCAAGTTAAAAAAAAATATTTTGGGTTCAAAACTGAAAAAAACATCTGAAAATTAATTTTAATGTGTTTTTTGTATTTTTTCCATGAAACTACAATACAAGACGAAAAAAAATGATCATCTATTTTATGTTGATATCTTTGTTTTTCAAAAAGTTTCGAACGTTCAAAAAAAATTGTGTGAAATTTGAAAAATTCATTGCTGTAAGAAGAGTTGAGACAAAAATCTAAGAAAATTCTGAAGGACTGCTTTCGATACGTGCGAAAAAATAGAAAATTTTCAACAAAATTAAAAATGGTCAGCGTCATGAATTGGTTGGTTTCGTATGGAATGCCCCATATACGTTACAAATATATGTTTCCCTCTCGAGTGAACGATCAGTCGTGAAACTAGTGTTTTTTAAATACTAAAAACGACAATTGATAAATATAATCGACGAATTTTCCGGAAATTCTTCTAGACAAGGGGAAAAAATGCAAAAGTTTCGTGTCGTGTCGGATATTGTCCGAATGAAAATTCATAAATACGGAAGTCGTTTTTTTCTTCAATTTTTTTTTTTATATCTGCAAACCCATATTTTCATTGCACGTTCTCATATTTCCGGTTTTCCTTTATAACCTCGCTTTGGAATTCCTCACGCGTCGCGCACAGCCGCGAGCATTCTCCCACTTTTCCTCCCCTCTCTCTTTCTCTCCCTTCTGCCCTTTTCCTTCTCTCTCTTTTACCCTCTCTCTCTCTCTCTCTCTCTCTCTCTCTTTCTCTCAATACGGCGTTCTCAATCCTTCTCTCAATAAATCGGTCTCTCCCCAATGAAAGTGGGCTGATTCGTGCTCTCCGTCTCGCTTTCTCTCACTGATGTGCGCACACAATTGGAGCTTTCGCGAAGCACGGAAGAAAATTGCGTCGCGAGGGGGCTTTATTGCCGCGTCGAATATAGGCCAGTAATTCGTCGGCAAAACGAACGGTGGAGAGAGGAAAAATGAGCATGTGTGTATTTATTTGTGTGGGTATGAGAGAGAGAGAGAGAGAGAGAGAGAGAGAGAGAGAGAGAGAGAGAGAGAGAGAGAGAGAGAGAGAGAGAGAGAGAGAGAGAGAGAGAGAGAGAGAGAGAGAGAGAGAGAGAGAGAGAGAGAGAGAGAGAGAGAGAGAGAGGGAGAGAGAGAAAGAGGGAGAGAGAGAGGGAGAGCGAGAGAGGGAGAAAGAGAGAGGGAGAGAGAGAGAGGGAGAGAGAGAGAGGGAGAGAGAGAGAGAGAGAGGAAGGAGGGAGAGAGAGAGAGGGAGAGAGAGTGCGGGAGAGAGAGAGAGAGAGCGAGAGAGAGAGGCAAAGCGAGTGTGTTTATAGATACGACGAGAGGGTGAGCCTTGGCTAGATAGAGCGCATCCCTTATAGTAGCGCAATCCGCGATCCTCTCTCTCTCTCTCTCTCTCTCTCTCTCTCTCTCTCTCTCTCTCTCTCTCTCTCTCTCTCTCTATCCTTCTCTGTCCCTCTCTTTCCCATCCAGCACAACTGTATCGTTTGAATCTAGAAAAAAATAGCCCAGAAAAAAACAGCTTGAAAAAATAGACCAAGAAAAATTAGCCCGCGGAATAAATAGCCCAGGAAAAATTAGCTCAGAAAAATTATAAATAATTATACAAATTATAAACTTTTTATAATTTTTTTTTTTTCATCAAACCCAAAAAAACGACAGAAACTCTGCAACGGGGATATCTATTCTAGCGGCCAAATTCAATTTTTTTTTATCAAACCCAAAAAAACGACAAAAACTCTGCAACGAGGATATGTATTCTAATAACCAAATTCAGTTCCTTTTTTTTTATCAAATTCAAAAAAACGACAGAAACTCTGCAACGGGGATATCTATTCTAGTAGCCACATTCGATTTCTTTTTTTTTTTATCAAACCCAAAAAAAACGACAAAAACTGTGCAACGGGGACATCTATATTCTAGTAGGCAAATTCAATTTCTTTTTGTTTTTATTAAACGCCACAAAACGACAAAAACTCTAAAATGGCGGTATCTATTCCCGGGCTAATTTTTCCTGGGCTACTTTTTCCGTGGGCTATTCTTTCCGTGGGCTGTTTTTTCATGGGCTAATTTTTCTTGGGCTACACTGAGAAGAAAGTTCAGTTAAATCAACTAAATCCACTTAGTTGGTGAAAATTTAGTTGATTCAATATTAATTTGTTTGAAATAATGAAACTATAATTAATTCAACAAATGGATTTGGTTAACCATAAGATATGAGGTGAACAAAATTATTTGGTCAATTTACAGATACAATTTAGTCCAATTTACACATTACTGAGTTGCCGTAAAGAAATATTTGGTTGATTTCTAGTTTATATTGACTAGATAAATTTAGCTGTAACAATCGAAAATTTCGTATTTTCAATCAAACAATTTGTTTGGTACAAACATTTTTTATATTGCCAAATCAAATAAGTATATGTATTGAAAACAATCCATAATATTGTGTCTATCGCGAAATGTTTTTTTGAACCAGCAAATAATGATGAGAAATGAAAAAAATCATTTGGTTGTCCATATTTCACAACGAAGAAACGATTTTGTTGTACGAAATTTAATTTTGTTGAAATACAAAATTATTCATTTGGATACTATGAACAATAATTTGATCACTGAGAAAAAAGTTCAGTTAAATCAACATGATCCATTTAGTTGATGAAAATTTAGTTGATTCAATATTAATTTGTTTGAAATAATGAAACTATAATTAAATCAACAAATGGATTTGGTTAACCATAAGATATGAGGTGAACGAAATTATTTGGTCAATTTACAGTACAATTTAGTCAAATTTATTTATTTATTTATTTATTTGTTTAGTCCATTTATTTAGTCCATATCATTATTTTTTCGACACACCGTACCATTCATATACCACAAAAGTTGAGAAAGTTCGTGAGCAGTCCGTAGCTCAGTAGGTAGCGTGTTAGGTCGTCAAGTAGGATAGGTAGGTAGGGTCGCAAGTTCGAATCCCCGTCGGAGAGAGCGTAAAATTAGATCGGACAATTCGCGTAAATACTATTTTTGTTTATGTCGCTCATTTTGAGGCTGGTAAAATATGCATTTTGAATTATTTTTCAAATGTATATAGCTATATATAGCTGTGCATATAGATATATATCCCGGTGTAGTTAGTTCCCCAGAACGCCACCTAGTCGCTTGGGGCGCCACTAACGCTGGCAAACTTTTCTCCATAAGCATTTCCTAGCCCTGGGACTGAACATAATCGCGAGCAAGTACCGATATCCGGACACATGGTCGGTTATCGGTACATGATACATTTCGAATGTACCAATAACCGGACATGAAAATTAAGTACTTAAAACGCATTTTTGGCTAATTGAGACAACATGATGAAATTAGTGGTATCTTTCCGAATAAAAACAGCTAGGCTCAGTTCGAAAACAATAAAAATCACTTCAAAATAGCTTCAATAAGATATCGCGATTCCTTAGTACCTCAGCTTAGATTCCTGTGACTAAGTGCATTTGGGCAATAGGGTTGCAAGATTATGAAAGTTCGAGCATTCACGAGTATTTTTTATCCCAATATGCTCCCCCTCCCCTTAACCCTTAACGATCCCACTGTCTAGGAATTTCATAACGGTCCTATGGGGTTCTCCAGACCCCACGAGACAAAAGTTGTCCATAATTCTAATACTGCCACTAATATTTGAATAAAAAAAAAACTAGTAGACGCTAAAGACATTTTTTAAAAAATGGCCAATTCGTTTTTTAACGAAAATAAAAATTTTAATATAAGAAAAAAAATCGTGATTTTCTCTATTTTTTACTGAGTCACTTTTGAAAATTGCTGGGGTCCAATAGACCCCAGTAGGACCGTTAAGGGTTAAGATAACTGGAATTTAAAAAGATGCCTATCACATTATAAAAATGATAATTGTTAAATGATAATTATTCAGTTCTGTCATTAGTACTTTGGATTAACCATGATTTAGTAAGTATTATTATCCTCTCAAAATTCAAGGTCTCAGCTGCCCTTGAACCGTCACAAAGAGAAGACAAAATTTGGGTTGGACATAATCGACCCATGTTTACAGACGGCGTATGTCAAAAATAGCAGGTAAGCGAAAATGTTTTTTATTTTAACGTGTTTTTTACGTAATGAAGCTACAAAATTAGATATTTTTTTTCTAAATTACTTATATTTTTCTTAGTGTCAGTACAAAAGGGAACATCGTCAGCTGAGCGGGTAGTACGTGAACGGGAATAATAATTTCATATAAGAACGTACAATTTTATTTATAACAATATAATTAACAATTATAAGTTTAAAATAATACAGTTTATAAGAAAAAAATGTTTTTCAATAATAAAATGCGTTCGAATCAATACATGATTTATTGCCTATTTTACCCACCGAACTTAAGCCTTTAATATTACATCAATAAAATGTAATATTTTTTTCCTTAAAGGTGTATGATTCTACCTCTATTTGCCGTAAAGTACATTAAAGTACCTCAATTTTCCGAAAAGTTATGATTCTTTAAGCAAACTACTGATTTTTCACGGGGTGGTCCATTTTTTTAATGAAAAATATATGTAAAGATAAACTTTTCACAAATTTCATGTTTGATATATCAAGTTGAAGGTTTCGAACAGTAGCTCAAATTTTATTAAATTTTTCCGAGTTCATTAACGCCACAAAAAAACGGCCGGACGTAAACGACCCAGGTTTACAGACGGTGGGTGCCAAAAAAAAGTTTACAGACGAAGAGTTGGGGCTATAACGACATTCTTACTAATTGAGAATCTTTTTTTAAATTTCGTATCGGATGTCTAGGAAGGTTGCAATCGTGTCAGCCAGCACATCCCTTTTTTTAGCCCCAACTTTACAAGCTCATAACATATTTCATTTTCTTTTTTTTTCTCGAAATTTTCTTGATATAACGTCAAAATTTAATAAATATGCAAAAAAAGAATGGTGGAAATATTATTTTTTTTTGGCTCGACAAAACGCTCGAAATGTATGTCTTTAGACCAGAATACCCCCTTAATGTTAATTAATTTCAACGAATATTGATACGTGAATATTGAGGGTTGGCTTTTTTATGTTTAGACCTTTAAACTTTGATATTGCACAAAGAAATAATGGTATAAGTAAAAGTGCAGGAATTCCCCCATATTCCCCCATATACGAAGAATATACATTGCCGCTCCCCTGTGTGATTTATCGTTGTATATTATTTTTACTCGGCGTCCGAGACTCTTCTGGATATCTTAATTTCTCCGGGGATGGTCGATAACTCAATGACTGCTAATATCGTACAACACGAATCTAAATTGTCTATAAATATATCACTATAAATATATATCGATTAGTATAACGATATGCATGTGTGGCATTCCACGGTATTTCGATCAAAATCTTACCTTGATGATTTCGATTTTCCTCTAATTTTTTTAAATAAATAAGGACATTGAAAAAAAAATTCCCAAATTTTTTCACAATTTTTCGGTCACGCGTTTTTTGTTTTTTTTTTTTTTGAAAAAAACGGGACAACTTTGAAAATCTGAAAAAATTCAGAAAAATCTAATAAAATATAACAAATTTTTTCGGCTTCGTTCCAAGATGGAGATTTTAATGCTCTGTGAGTAAAATTCAAAAAATTTAAAGAAAAAAAATGTACTCATGGAGTATTAAAATCTCCATTTTGGAACCAAGCCGAAAAATGTTGTTATATTTTATTAGATTATTCTGAATTTTTTCAGATTTTACAAAAGGGTCACTTAAAGAAAAAAAAACAAAAAAAAAGAACGCGTGACCAAAAAATTTTGAAAAAATTTAGGAATTTTTTTTTAATGTGATCTTTTATATAAAAAATTAAGAGAAAAATCGAAATCATTAAAACAAGATTTTGACGTGTCATTCCACGACATTCCGATCAAAATCTTGCCTTGATGATTTCGATTTTTCTTTAAATTTTTTATATAAAAAAACACATTGAAATACATTTTTCTAAATTATTTGAGAATTTTTTGGTCACGCGTTCTTTGGATTATTATTATTGTTTTTTTTAAAGGGACCTCTTTGTAAAATCTTAAAAAATTCAGAATAATCTAATAAAATGTAACAAAATTTTTGAGCTTTTTCCAAAATGGAGATTTTAACACTCTATGAGTTGAATTTGTGTTTTTTTTTAATTTTTTGAATTTGACTCGTAGAGTATTGAAATCTCCATTTTGGAACGAAGCCCAAGAAATTTGTTATATTTTATTAGATTTTTCTGAATTTTTTCAGATTTTACAAAGTCTAAATAAATAAATCCAAAAAACGCGTGACCGAAAAATTCTGAAAAAACTTGGGAATTTTTTTTTCAATGTCCTTATTTATATTAAAAATTTAGAGGAAAATCGAAATCATCAAGGTATCACTTCAAAAGTAGCCAAAAAATACAAGTTATGAATATCTCAAGCTGCGAATTTCTTAGTACTTGTAAAAATGTCTCTTAAAAAGTGGTGAATTTAAAAAAAAAAATCAAAATAGTCCAAGTTAGAAAAAAATATCTTGGATTTAAAACTTAAAAAAAAAACATGAAAATGAATTCCGATGTTTTTTTTGTATTTTTTTTATAAAGCTACAACTCAAGTAAAAAAAATGATATTCTGTTTCATTTTGATATCTCCATTTTTTTTTAAATTATGCGCATTTGAAAAAAAATTGTGTGAAATTTCGAAATATTTATTATGGTTTGAAGACTTGAGACAAAATTCTGCAAGGCTGCTTTCAGTACGTAGAAAAAAATATAAAATTTTCAACAAAATTAAAAATGGTCACAGTTACTGGTAGGTTCGCATGGAATGCCCCATATATATGGGGCATTCCGTGCCAAGTCGACTTTCACCCCGGCCCCTTTCGATTTGGTTTAAACTTTTTTATCTGTTTCTACCCTATTAAAAACATTTTTCAGAATGTTTTCAAATTTTTTTACCCGACCGAAAAAGATTTGGGAATTTTTTCAAAAAAATTGGCTGTTTATATTTTAATCATCTATAACTTTTTCAAAAATTTACTCATCGGAACGTTTTTTTTTCTAAATTTTTATTTGTAAATGTACTTTTCAGGAAAAAATAGAAAAAAATTACTCAGACCGATCTTCAATGTTTTTTTTTTGAATTTTCGGAAAAAACGAAAATTTCTCGATGATTGTCATTTTTAATTCATTATTTTTTTTTATTCGAAATTTTGACACTTTCTGCAAATTCTCTGAAATTTTCAGAGTTGGCATTTTTCGTTTTCTATTTTTTGTAAATTTTAATTGGAAAAAATCATTTTTTTAAAATCAGCTTATTTCTCATAATACCACTCTGGGGATTTTTAAGGATGTAGGGAGAACCTCGAAGTTTGAAAAAATAAAAAATAAATGAAATTAAAAGTGGTAATCATCGAAACAATTTCAATGTTTTTCCGAAAAAATAAGCAAAAAAATAAAAGACAGTTCTGAATAATTTTTATATAATTTTTTTTTAACTACATTTAAAAACAAAGAAAGTGAAGAAAAAATATTATTTGGTTCATTTTTGGATAATGAACAGGCTTTTACAAATTGTTCAGTGGTTAATTCGTGATGGAATTCGTTTCATGTTTTTGTTTAACTCTTCACTTTTTGTTTGTTTCATTAACTTAACATTATCATTCATTCGACAAATACATTTTTAACCGCATTTCAGTGATCGGGAAAAAAATCTATCGATTTTTATTATCCAATTTTTTCGAAAAATTAATAATTAGCAAATATTAGTAATTTTTGTTTAACATTAGTAATTAGCGGGAACATATTACTAATTTTCCTCAAAATTAGTAATTAGTGACAAAATATTTCTAATTTTTATTAAAAAATTAGTAATTAGCAAAAAAATGATACTAATTTTTCTAAAAAATTAGTAATTAGTAACATAATATTACTAATTTTCCTAATCAATAAGTAACTAGTGACATAAAATTTTAAATTTTTCCAAAAAATTAGTAATTAACGATAAAATATTACTAATTTTTTTCAAAAATTAGTAATTAGCGAGAAAGATATTGCTTAATAACCCAAAAAATCAATAATTTGTGAAGAAATGTTGTATTAATTTTGGAAAAAGTAATTAATGAAATAAAAATTACCAATGTATTTTTTAATAGGTACTGATTAAATATTCGTATTAATAATAACTTATGTGATATCGTATGACATTCGATACAATAAATACTAATGTGTGAAATATTCAAAAGATCAAGTTATTATAAAGAATAAAACAACTTTTTGAATAAAGTTTATAACCATTTTTGAATAAAGCTTATAACCATGACTCAATCGGTACATACAAGTACGTAAAAATACACAATACTTTTCTACAAATTAGTGTTCTAAAAAATTAATAAGTAATATTTTCTTCGCTAATTACTAATTTTTTTGTCAAAATTAGAAATATTTTTTCGCTAAATACTAATTTTTTAGAAAAATTACTAATATTTTTCCGCTAATTACGAATTTTTGTAAAAAAATTAGTAATATTCTTGACTAATTATTAATTTTTCGAAAAAATGATTAATAAAATCAATATCGTTGACGAAAAAATCGATACTGCCGATCACTGCCGCATTTAAACATTCACCCTCGATTATTAAAACATTTATTATTATTAAAACATACCAAGACATTTTTGTTTGTTATTTGTTTGTTTTTGTTTGAGACACAAGTCGACCGAAAAAGTTTTCATTGGCTTTTCCAGGGATTCTGAAGGAAGAATGTCATATATTTTATTCTTATTTTCAATGGTCCTTCTTATCCGGGTGATGATTTATTACTGGTTCTCGTGACGTTGTCGATTTTTTATTGGAGTTTTTTATGTTGGATTGACGAGAGAGAAAACGTGTGAGAGATTGAAGAAAAACGAAAGAAAAAACATCGATTGGCGGGTGTTCTCGAAATGCGATTTTAAAATAACGGTTATGGGAAATTGGGACGTACAGTAGAAACTTCTTTAGTAAAGATATGATATTTCGAGATAAGGCGAAGCATTGGTCTAGACACATACATTTAGAGCGTTTTGTCGAAATCGATTTTTAAAAAAACCAAAAATATTTTTACCATTCTTTTTTTTACAACATATTTATTAATATGTTGACAAAAAAATTTCTAGAAAAAAAAAATGAAAATCAAATAAGTTATAAGCTGGTAAAGTTGGGGCTAAAAAAAGAGGCGTGCTGGCTGACACGATCGCAACCTTTTTACCTTTCTAGTCATCCAAAAGAAATTTGAAAAACAGATTTTTAATTAGTAAGAATGTAGTTATAGCTCCTACCTCAGAGAAAACGGAATTTTTTTTATTCGCAAAATGGCGATTGTCTGAACAAAAAAGACATTTTTCGACCCTTTTTCATAGTTTTTTTTTTTTTACAATAGTAAAAAAAATGATTTTTATACAAAAATGGTAGAGGCGATGAGAGTTATACATTGAAGATTGATGAAAAATTTCAAGTAAATCGGTTGGGTAGAACTTGAGATATCATGTCAGGCGTGTTGACAAAAGTAGTTTTGTGCCAACCCAACTGTCACTAAAAAGGCTATAACTCTGTAAATTATTGGAATTAGAACATTTCCTTTCGAGGATATATTCTTGAAGGTCTAAACTTTAAGAATATGCAAAAAAAAATAGATTTTTTTTCAAAATTCAGGACCAGAATACTCCCTTAAAGTTACGCTTCGACGTGACGGGCGTAGTTGCTGCGTCACTAAAATAGCTATAACTCCGTAAATTATTGGAATTAAAAACTTTCTTTTCGAGGATATATTCTTAAGTGTCCAAACTTTAAGAATATGCAAAAAAAATGATTTTTTCAAAATTCAGGACCAGAATACTTCCTTAAAGTTACGCTTCGACGTGACGGACGTAGTTGCTGCGTCACTAGAATAGTTATAATTCCGTAAATTATTAAAATTAAAAAACTTGCTTCCGAGGATATATTCTGAAAGGTGTAATCTTTAAGAATATGCAAAAAAAATTGTTTTTTTCAAAATTCAGGATCAGAATAGTCCCTTAAAGTTACGCTTCGACGTGACGGGCATATACCCACACGGAACCGAGTGTCCATTGGACGTCCATCTATCATCTATAGATCCTTAACACGTCTACATCCACGATGGACGTAATGCGGACATCCATTGCGGACGCAATGGATCACACAGGACGTATATTGTATGTCCACGACACGTACTATTTCTTGAGCTACAAATATACACAACACGGCCATCCATGGTATGTCCATAGGTAGACATTAAATAGCTTTTAATTCAGGATAGTAATTGAACATCCACTGGACGTTCCAGGTTCGTAAACGAAAATCACATTCGGAGGATGTCAATTGAACGTCTATCGGATGTTCCATGTAGGATTTCATATAGACGTGAACCTGGAACGTCCAATAGATGTCCAATTACGATACTGAATTAAGAGCTATTGAATGTCTACCTATGGACATACCATAGATGGCCGTGTTGTGTATATTTGTAGCTTAAGAAATAGTACGTGTGTGAACATACAATATACGTCCTGTGTGATTCATCGCGTGTTGTCCAATCAAAAGCATTCGTCATTTAGATGTACATTTAAGTATTTCGGGCAGCTGTGATATGGGTACGCCGATTGACCGTCGTATGTACGTACAAATTACGTCTATCGAAGGATAACGCGGAAGTTTATTCGACGTCCACGACACATATTTTTGGAGCTATAAATATATTCCGCGCGTAACTTAACAGCCAGGGGACGTCTAATAATCATTTAAGTTGGATGAAAATTTCATTCCGGGGAAGTCCATGGGACATTCCTTAAACCATTATCGGAGATTCGAAACGACAGCGATTCTATGTGCTGAAAACGTTTCGTATACGTACCCTTAGATATTTTTTAGAGGTACCTATAGACCACATGAAGTGACATTTAATGTACGTATTTAAGACGAATGCCAATATTGCAAGAGATATCTAATGATCATCTATTGTACGTCCCTTAATTTAAACGCTATTGATTACACATTATCCATTAATTATAAATTTCATTACGATTATACATTATTCAAGGCCTGTGAAACAAAGATATATAAGTATATCAGCAAACTACATCGTATAAGGTTCTTACATGCATAAGTTTCTCATAAGTCAAGTTAGTGTAGGTAGGTGGGTAGGTAGGTAGGAGATTAGAAAAATTAAGCAGCACCCCTTGAATCCAATACTTGGATGGGTGACCGCAGTGTGAAAAATCGAAAACTATTTTTTTTAATTTTTTTCTGTAAAATATGGATATCTCGTAGGCCCCGAATATTATATAATCAGTAACAAAGTTTATAATTAATTAATAATGTGTAGTTAATAACGATTAAATTATTTAAATAAAGTGACGTATAATGGATGATCATTGGACATCTTTCGGGTCACTGGTTTATTCGTCTTAAATACGTAAATCAGACGTCATTTTTTGGGGTCTAGTCCGTCTAAAAACCGTCTCAAGGTACGTATAAGGGATGTTCCCAGTACATAGAACAGGTGCCGTTTCGCACTTCTTTTAGCAGTGATAGGGATACACATAGACGTCCCTGGGATGGAGCATTCATCCACCATGTATGGATATTGGACGTCCCATGGCCCTAATGTTCCGTGTGGGAATAGTCCCTTAAAGTTACGCTTCGACGTGACGGGCATATAGTTGCTGGGTCACTAAAATAGCGATAACGCCTTAAATTATTGGGATTTAAAAATGTCCTTTCGGGGATTTTTAAAGGTTTTTTAAAGGTCTAAGCTTTAAGATATATGTAAAAAAATAATAATTTTTTCCATATTTCTTAAGTGAACTTCTACTGTATATCTACATTCTCTCGTGTGTGAAGCTGAGTCAAAAAAACGAAACGGTGAATAAGGAGAAAGAAGACGAGAGAACGTGTAACAAACAGAAGAAAAATATTCGGGAAGGCGAGAAAAACTTTTATTTTCCTCACAAGAGAGCGAGAGAGTTTGGACAGAGAGAGGGAGAGAGAGAGAGAGAGAGAGAGAGAAAGTGAGGGAAACCGGATATCCGGGGGAAAAAAACTCTCGGTAGCCGGAGCTTATCTGATTTTTAATAAAGGCACCTAGGAGCAAGAACGTTCCGAGGAATGAAAATAACAGAAAGCAAACGATTCGTAGACTGCAGGAAGTATGAAAGAGAGAGAGCGAGGGGGGTGGGGGAGAAAGAGAGAGAGAGAGAGAGAGAGAGAGAGAGAGAGAGAGAGAGAGAGAGAGACTTCGAGGGGAAGGGAAAAAAAGGAAAAATGATTCGAAAGCGTCTGCGTAAAATTCCCGAGTATAAAGAAAGGTAGAAGCTCAACGGGGTCGTAAAAGCCAAGTTAAAAATCGCGGATAGGATACGGCAGCGGCCCAAGTGGTGATAAAGCATTTAATATAAAGTTAAGCGCGCGGGGAAGGAAAGAGAACGGCTTGATCGATGCCTTCGATCAATCAGCTTTCAAAGATGCCTTTCACGGCTCGGAAGGCAAAGGAATGTTGGCTCTTGACGCATTTGCTGCCCCATCCTGAGTGTTTGTCTGCCGTTTCGAGGTCCTCGGGACCATCGTGTCATATATTGTTTGTTTTTTTTTCCTACCGAGGGTTGAATCACTCAATGGAAATTAAATTCACCCGAAAGCCCGAAGGACTTTTCTCCTCATAAACGTATGGGGAAAAAAATCAGAGCGAGAAAGAAAATCTCTCTGACGAGAAATTTATGAGTGAGCACGACCGCATGTGAAATTGGAAAAGGGGGCTGGATTTATCAGATTTTGTAATTTTCCATGCGTCGCAGGTCATCCGACAGATGCTACATTTGGCATTTAAATGGGAAGGCATTGGTATCCATCGATCGGTCATTTTAAGGGGTTATACGCAGTCAGGAGGCCAAAAAAGCGATTTTTCATGATTTTTTTCTGGAATGACATTTTAATTTATTAACGTAAAAATTTATATACGCTACCTAGCAAACGCACTTGGAGAATTTACGAAATATTTACGTATAATTGAAATGTAATAAATACGTCATATAGTGTTCATCACAAAATCGAAACTTTTTCATAATGCACGTAAACGAGATGTATGTAATACGTCTTGAAGATATGTAGTAAGGACTCCAACGAATGATGAAGGAATTACGAAACCTATAGACATTACAAATATGTAACATTGATACGTCAAGATCTCGTCATTCTTATACGCGATATTTACATATACTGTGAACCTGTAAAATTGTTACGAGTCGATGCTGTTACAATTATAGAACATTGGTGATATTATAACCTCGTAGTACAGGCTACGTAGCAAATACGTGTAATGCGTTACATAAATTACAGAACTAACAATTACAGAACATTGCTGTAACAATTATAGAAGATTGGTGATATTATAATCTCGGAGTATAGGCTACGTAGCAAATACGTATAATGTGTTACATAAATTTGAGACGACATTTCTTGTAACATATCCGTAATATATGCATATAAATCTATATAACCTCAAAATGTCTTGAATCATTTTGAGGTTATGTAAATTAAGGAACGCAAACAATATGTGAGTGTAATTAACGATATGTGAGTGTAATATGTCAGTGTAATTCGACTCTAAACCTGCTGGAATAAATTTCTATTATGATTTTCGATGCTATTTTGGCATAATCGCCCCCCCCCCCTCCAAGACCCCATAAGGGTTTAAAAAAATTTTCTCTGAACGAGATTTCGATCAGGTTGAAATTTTGGGGAACGAATTCATATTATAATTTCACGATATACATTTTTGGCACCCCCATCACCTCCTCGCCGCCGGCGTGAACCGGCCCTTTATTATTGATTATTTGTCAATGATTTATCAACTTTAAATCTCCTATAAAGAGTTCGTTCAATACGTAAATAGTATCGTACGAAATTTTATTGTACGAGTGCGCAAAGTGCCAGTTTGAGCACGCGCAGCGTGCGCAAAGTGGCACTTTGCGCACGGAGTGTAATAAAATAAATTTCAGTGACTCATGTACCCCAAATGTAATATAAACATCACGGGTTAATAAGTAGATGATAGCGCAGTGGTAGCGTGTCAGTGTTAAATCGTTAGAAAGGTTCAGTATTCAGGCAGGTCCCAGTCCCCCACAATCGGCAAATTAACGTTCTCGGATCCGTGCAAAGTTAAGGAGCATATATCAGGAAAAATATATAGCTAATAAGTTAAATTTGAAAAGATAGAATTTATTTAATTTTTTTTCCTTCCATTTTTGGATATAACCATGAAACTGGTTGTCGCGAGTTCAGACCCCGATGGTGATGTCTATTTTTTTTTTTTTTCAATAAACCCTAATATTACATATAATGTTTAAAAATAATAAAATATTAAATAAAAACTTTTATTTTATCGAAATTATAAAGAAATACAATATTAAGAATAAAATAAAAATTGCATTTCTCGTTACGTAGCAGTTACATCAATGTGCTGAGTGTCTTATGGCCAGGCTAAATCGCCTCTTCCCGCGCGCGCGTTCCCGCTCTCGTGAGTGCGAGAGAGATAGGACTAAAACTTTTACCACATATTTCTCGAAAACGACTGAATGGAATGAACAAAAAATGGTGAGGCCACCTGTACGATGAATTACGCAAGTAGCCCCACTGTTCTTTTTTTATTCCATCAAGCCATCTTCGAGAAAAATGTGTTCAAAAACTTTTGAGGTTATGTTGACCCTTAGACTCCCTTTATGGCTATGAGACGAGTTTGTCACATCTATGAGCTGAGTGTGTTACATCTATGAGTTGAGTCTGTTACATCTATATGAGTTGAATATTTTACATCTTGGGTATGAGTATGTTTCATTATTATTCTTCGTAGATTTTTCATATCTGTGACTTGTTTAGAGGATGACATATTTGGGCACAAACTCTGCTTCATTCACGGAGTTTGTGACGGAAATGTTATATCCAATGTAGCACGCGTTACACAACATTTTCGTAACTATTTTGGGATTGTGTTTGCTGGGTGACGGCGAAAAGTTTCCGGACAAGACTTCAAAAAAGGTCTGCAACCTTTTTTTATGCCATTTCGCCGGAAGTAAACGTAAACTAATTTAACAAACGGCATTTTAAAAGAAAATAATTTGGCTTTTTAAAATAATTTTTACAATTTGTTTTTAGATTTGGGCTCTATTTCGAAAACAATGGTTTTTCGCCTTTTGTCCCTCTCCTCAGGAGCACCCGTCTTTTAGAGAATTTTTTTTAAATGCATTTTTATGATTGGATTCATAAAGGGGAAAGTTTCAGCTTCGATTTCTTTTTTTTTTAACTTTGAGTGATTTTTCTTTCCAAAGTTATTCTGTTTTTTGTGAAAAAAGAAGAAATTTGAAAAATTCCGTAGAACACGAAAACAAAGAGGATTCATGACCAACGTTAAGAGAGCAAAAAGATTTTCAGATTTTTTTTTCAACATTTTTTTCCGACGGAAAATAGGAGACAAAAGATTTGGGAAAAAAATTTGAAAAAAAATTTCAATGTATTGAAAATGGTGAAATAAAGTATTTTCCCCTTTTGAAATTTTATCAATAATCCTATAGTTCTCGAGTTATGGTAATTGAATGATCTGAGCTTCGACCCAGAAAATGAGAAAAATAAATGTTGGAAAAAAAATCTGAAAAAATTTCTCCGAACTAAACAAAAACAGACGCAACTTTTTGCTATCCAGAAGTTTTTCATGAATCCTCTTTGTTTTCGTGTTATGCGGGATTTTTCAAATTTCCTCTCCTTTAACAAAAAATTAAATAGCTTTGGAAAAAAAATAGTTCAAAGTTTTTAAAAAAAGGAAATTGAAGCTCAAACTTTCCCCTTTATGAATCCAATCGTAAAAATGTATTTTTTTTAAATCCCCTAAAAGATGGGTGCACCTGAAGAGAGGGAAAAAAGGCGAATAACAGTTGTTTTCAAAATAGGGTCCAAATCTAAAAACAAATTATAAAAATAATTCAAAAAACAGGAAATGAAGCTGAATTCTTCCTCTTCAAAATGCCGTTTGTTAAATTAGTTTACATTGACTTCCGGCGAAATGGCATAAAAAACATTCCATACCTTTTTTGACGTTTTGTCTGGAAACTATTCGCCAGTAGTGTACATATTTCTGTAACTTTTAACTTTTTTTTGAAATTTTTATTTTTAGAAAATAATAATTTTTCCAGCCCTTGTAGTCGATCTCCGAGAGGTCCTCTTAAAATGGCGTTTTGCGGTGACCATATCTCTGAATTGGATCAAAAAATAAATAAGATTTCGTTAATATAAGGGCTGATCTAGTATTTGAACGAAGTAATAAACAAAATATTTATTTTTGACAAAATGGCGGCTTCTAAAAAAAAATTACGATTTTAGACACAAATTTTTGCCTTAAATTGTTCATAAAATGGAAAATTTTTATCGGTAAAAAAACCCTCGATTAATTACTAAAATATATATTTATAAAGCTTGTGTCAAAATTTGAGACTACTAGATACAAATGAAGAGGGAAAGTTTTTTAGGTCCACCATCTTGGATGCAACATAAATATAAGCAGACTCCGGAAGTCTCCGACCGAGAGACTCGAAAGTACGTTTTGTTGTTATTATTATTAATAATACAGCAACATCAGCACCCGTGAGGAATATATGAGGCATTCCACACCAATTCGACCTGGGACTGACCCTCGACCCCTCAAATCTGGTTCCCGTTTTTTCCTATCATTACTCTCACTCTATCAAGCAGTTACATTTTTTTTTCATATTTTTCAAAATAAATTTGAGCGCGTCATGAATTTTTGAATTTTTTTAAGGACACCTCGATTGCCGTAATCGAAAAATCTGAAAAAATTCCCAAAAATACAGTGTCAAATATAAAAAATGTTGGTGTAAAATTCATAATGTCGGGGCTTTTGCTTCAACCCGTTTTTTAGCTTTTTGAGCAAAAACAAAATGAAAAAAATAAGAAGCAGAGGTCAATTTTTTTTGCTTAAAAAGCTAAAAAATGGGTTGAAGCAAAAGCCCAGATATTATGAATTTTACACCAACATTTTTTATATCTGACCTGTGTTTTGGGGAATTTTTTCAGATTTTTCGATTACGGCCAACGAGAGGTGTTCAAAAAAAAAAATTCAAAAATTCATGACGCGCTCAAATTTATTTTGAAAAATATGAAAAAAATTGTAATTGCTTGATAGAGTGAGAGAAATGATATGAAAAATCGGGAACCAGATTTGAGGGGTCGAGGGTCAGGCCCAGGTCGAATTGGTACGGAATGCCCCATATATGTACATCACTGGAGTGCAATGCGACCGAGTAGCACTAAAACTCAGCAAGAAGTTGAAACAAGCGAATGAACTCATCGCGAAGGGAAAATAAACGCGGGTTCGTCGACGTTTTAATTAAATAACGGGCTCTCGTTAGTATGTGTAACTCGTGGGGAGTGCAAAATTCGCGTGTTTTCTCGCCATTTGAGGAAATTGCGTTGAATAATATATCGACGGCAGTATGGAAGAACGTGCTATCTCAAATTGTGCTAGAAGAACGTGCTATCTCGAATTGGGCTAGAAAAACGTGCTATCTCAAAATGTGCTAGAAGAACGTGCTATCTCAAATTGTGGTAGAAGACCGTGCTATCTCAAGTTGAGATAGCACGTTCTTCTAGCACAATTTGAGATAGCACGTTTTTCTAGCACGATTTGAGATAGCACGTTCTTCTAGCACAATTTGAGATAGCACGTTCTTCTAGCACAATTTGAGATAGCACGTTTTTCTAGCACAATTTGAGATAGCACGTTCTTCTAGCACAATTTGAGATAGCACGTTCTTCCATACTGCCGTCGATATGACAATTCATTTATGCGCGGATTGTGTTTTATTCCATTATATGATTATAGTACATCGTGGAGTAAAGGGTTAATTACAATGAGAAGTAAATTGAAATATCATTGTAATTGATCACGGCAAAGGACAGGATATTCAAAATATAAGTTTCCTGGGAATTCTCGTCCGCGCGTTCACAAAGCGACGCGTGGGAGAGGTTCTGCACTGAATGTTCATTGCTCGGTTAAAACTGCGGGCAAATTAATAGGGCGACGCTACTATTCACGGCGTTGATGAGCTGTGATCGGTCTCGTTTTTGCGGGGAATTTTCTCGCGGCAATAAGCGCAGATGGATGTAAATATACACATATGTGTTGAAAAAAAAAACATGAAACCGACGGCAATATGGAAGAACGGGCTATCTCAAATTGTGCTAGAAGAACGTGCTATCTCGAATCGTGCTAGAAAAACGTGCTATCTCAAAATGTGCTAGAAGAACGTGCTATCTCAAATTGTGGTAGAAGAACGTGCTATCTCAAATTATGAGAGAAGAAGGTGGTATCTCCAAATGTGATCAATTGGAGATACCACCTTCTTGTCTCATAATTGGAGATAGCACGTTCTTCTACCACAATTTGAGATAGCAGGTTCTTCTAGCACAATTTGAGATAGCACGTTTTTCTAGCACAATTTGAGATAGCACGTTCTTCTAGCGCAATTTGAGATAGCACATTCTTCCATACTGCCGTCGAAACGAATTCCATCTCAAATTAACCACTTAAAAATTTTTTTCTTCATTTTCTTTGTTTTTGATTGTATATTTAAAAAATATATAAAAAACACTATTCAGAATTATCTTCTATTTTTTTTTCTTACTTTTTCGAAAAACATTGAATTTTTTTCAATGATTTTACCACTATCAATTTAATTTTATTTTTTTCAAAATTTTACGCTCTCTCTACATCCTCAAAAATCTTCAGAGTGGTATTATGAGAAATAAGCTGAGTTAAAAAAAATATATTTTTTTTCAATTGAAAAAAAAAAAATAGAAAACAAAAAATGCCCACTCTGAAAATATCAAAAAATTTGCGGAAAATGTCAAAGTCTCTAATAAAAAAAAGAAAAAATAAATAAAAAATGCCAATCATCGAGAAATTTTCGTTTTTTTCCGAAAATTAAAAAAAAAGCGTTGAAGATCGGTCTGAATCATTTTTTTCTATATTTTTTTTTGAAAATTACATTTATAAACCAAAATTTTGAAAAAAGACGTCTGGATAAGTCGTTTTTTGCAAAAGTTATAGATATTTGAAAAATAAAGAGCCAATTTTTTTGAAAAATTCATAACTTTTTTTCGGTTGTGTAAAAAAAATTGAAAAAATTCTGAAAAATGTTTTTGATAGAGTTGAAAAAGAGAAAAAAGTTTCAGCCAAATAGAAAGGGGTCAGGGTCAAAAGTGGTTGATTTGGCGTGGAATGCTCTATATACAAATATCTATTTATTGAATGTGATGCAAAAAAGGAAAGGTGTCCAAAAAGATCTTCTCAAGGGTAAAATGCTTTTTCAATATAAAGTATCGAAATATCGAGAGCGGAGAATTTTCTCACAGCAATAAGCGCAGATGTTTATGAGGCATTCCACGACATTTCGATCAAAATCTTGCCTTGACGATTCTCGATTTTCCTCTAAATTTTTTATATAAAAAAACACATTGAAAAAAATTTTTCCAAATTATTTCCGAATTTTTTGGTCACGCGTTCTCTGGACTTTTGTTTTTTTTAAAAAAAAGGGATCCCTTTGTAAAATCTGAAAAAATGCAGAATAATCTAATAAAATATAACAAAATTTTTGGGCTTTGTTCCAAAATGGAGATTTTAATACTCTATGAGTAAATTTTTTTTTTGCAATTTTTTGAATTTTACTCATAGGGTATTAAAATCTCCATTTTGGAACAAAGCCCAAAAATTTTGTTATATTTTATTAGATTATTCTGAATTTTTTCAGATTTTACAAAGTGGTCCCTTAAAAAAAAAAAATCAAAAAACACGTGCCCGAAAAATTCTGAAAAAATTTGGAAAATTGTTTTTGAAAGTGTTTTTTAATACAAAAAATTTAGAGGAAAATCGGAATCATCAAGGCAAGATTTTGATCGAAATGGCGTGGAATGCCTCATATAAAACATATGTGTGTGAAGAATTATGCTCCAACGTTTTATATTCACCCAACAGCAGTTTCAATGCAGTCCAATTTTTTTTTTCATAGTTCGAAGCGAACCAAAAAATGATTCGTTCAAAAACAAATAGACTCGATTGCTATGTTTGACTGTTGAATCGCGTGTATATTAATTTCCATTCCATCATGATTTATTCAATCCTACACTCATACAGGCTTTCTTTACATTTGGCAGATATGTAGGGGAGGGTGAAGCACAGCGGCCCCCCTCAAAAATGGGGTCAACAATTTTTTTTTGTTTCTCGTAGAATTATCATAAATGTGATGTATTGACTCATTTTTAGGCTGATCCGCGATACCTGGGGCATAACGGCCCACCCTAAAAAATTAGGTCACGATATTTTTGTTTTTCTTTAAATTATGATGAATTTGATGTATTAATCCATTTCTAGGCCGATACACTACATCCGGGGTAAAATGGACCATCAAAAAGGGAAACATGTTTAACGTTCAAAACAATTTTTTAAGATGAATAAAAAATCTGTTTTTTTCATTTTCAGAGGGGGGCCGTTTTGCCCCAGCCTCCCTTATTTTATTGGATTCGGACGCATTTTCTCCGCAGAATGTCGTTTTCAAAATCTTCGCCATTGAGCTGAGAGCTCATTTCTCTTATTAATATAATTATATAAATGTACCCAGTGGACACAGTAATGTTGCAGCAATGTAACGGCAATGTTACCGTTTGTAACATGTAACATTACATGGACGTTACATGTAAGTTACATGTAAGTTAGAATTTCCTAGTCAGCAATGTAACATTGTTACATAACAGTTATGTAACGTTATGTAACAGTTACGTAACAGTTATGTAACTGTGTTACGTTACCGTAACTAGAATTAATTGTTGTTAAACATGTTATAAAAAATATATAGCTCTTGCAAAATAATTTAATATGCATAGTTTACCGGCCCGAAAGAGATTGATAGAAAAAAAAAATCTGCACGAATTGTCTGATCTAACATTTTTCAGAGACTGGGAATCGAAGCCTCGACCCTACCTACCATCCTACCTATCTACCTAACACGCTACTGATTACGCTACCGACTACTTATGAATTCTCTCTACTTGTATAATATATGAATGCTGGAGTGCCGAAAAAATAATAGTATAATAATGGTAGTAAAATAATAATAATAATAATAATAATAATAATAATAAAATAATAATCGTATATGCATTTGAATGAGCAATAAACCATGAAAGTTGGTTTTTTTATTTGCGAATTCGAATCTCCTGTCCCCTCATAAGTTATGTAAACTTTATTCCAGAATACCTGAACCCTCATAACTTACGTTACTTTTCATAACTTAATTCCAGAGCTTCTAACCCCTCATAATTTATGTAAGCCTTCAAAACATGTTTGGAAGAACTGTGACCTCTCATAAGTTAAGTGACCTCTCATAACTTCATTTGGGGGCCTCTGAACCTTCATAAGTGTCATGTGAACTCTCAAAACTTTATTCCAAAATACCTGACCCCTCATAACTCACGGCATCCCTCATAACTTAATTTCGCGACCCCTGACCCCTCGTAGTAATAATGTTTACCGTGTGTAACTTCTATGGTATATTGCCGCAATATAACATATGTTACATTACTGTAATGTAACAAGGTCATATAGCAGTTATGTAATCTACATGTTATGTAACAAATGTTACATAACATGTTACTTGCACGCTATATAACAGCAACGTTACATAGGAATAATATTGTAACATTACATGGAACTTCCATGTTATATTGTCGCAATATAACATATGCTACGTTACCGTAATGTAACGAAGTTATATTGCCGCAATATAACATATGTTACATTGCTGTAATGTAACAAAGTTATATTGCAGTTATGTAACCTACATGTAACAAATGTTACGTAACATTATTACTTGCATGTTATATAGCAGCAGTTATATAGGGATAATATTGTAACATTACATGTAACTTCCATGTTACATTGCGGCAACATAACGTGTTCACTGGGTAGTTTAAAATTCACACACATGGTTCTCATGCATAGTTTTTTTTAATGTTTCGTCCGTTTAGTGTACTATATTATTCAATTTCATATGGGCCTCATATATATTCTTGCTTTTCGTAACGAGCAACGAGGATAATTGCTAGCTTCCGGCATTTTAATCGTTACCACGTGTAATGCAAACTTTAATAATAAACGCTAATAACGATCTGCTTATCCGTCGTGCTTAAAAGCGCCATCATTGAAACGTAAAATTTGCGAGGAATATAGCGTGGATGCTCGAGGAATTAAACAGTGAAAATGGACAGTTTTGGGTCAGACATGAATTTTGCAATTTTTGTTTTTTCAATTATAGGATACCTTTGGTTCCACAAATTATCACACAATCTTTTTTGTCTTATTTCAATAATAATAAAAAATGGTTAATGCCCTAACTTTTGTTATTCTGTATTTATCGAGCTAAGGTCTTTTAAAAAACTCTTCAGAAGGTGTTTTGACAAAAAAATAAAAAGTTCAAAAGTCACGCTGAAATTTTCAAATTTTCTTAATATTATCGACCCCAAATTTTTCGCTTAATCATACTAGATAGCAAGAATAAGCGATATTGGATTTTGAAAGAAAAATCAATGGAGTTGATAAGAGTTGTTAACATTTTGATATTTTTGAAAATGAAGAAAATGCACGTCGCTGGAAAATTTGTACATAGTTCCCTAATTTCTTTCCTCCGTTGAGCTTCCTTGAAAATGAAGCCTTAATTGATGACCGTATCCATCGAAAGTTAGAAGTTGTTAATAAGAAAGTAATGAAGCAAACATCGGGCAAACCCACTTTAACTTTAGACAAGATCAAGGGCCATCCACTGTACTTTGTACATGAATTTTACGTTGACGACGAAAGAAGACCGTGCCAAAAGTTTGAAGCTACGGTCCAGCAGATCTAGAGTTGTCTCAAAATTTGTTGTCTTCTCATTTCTAAACTTTCCATAATTTCTGCAATGAACTGAATACATTTTCCATAATGACAAGGGTCATTTTCAATGTAAGCAGTTTATACAAAAATTCCTATTTGACAAGACTACAAGATTACAAGTCTGCGGGTCCTTAATCCTGCGATACCCTGCTTACCGACTGCAGGGCGACTGTGCCATTTCATTGGGGTAGGCTCCAACGTGGATAAGTTACCGACCGACCTTGTAATCAGAACCTTGTAATCCGGTAGGCTTGTCAAATGGAATGGCTTTCAAGTGGTAGAACTATTTTGTGGTAGAGATGTTACTAGAGAGCTGTTTACTGGGGGACTTGTTTTGTGGTAGAAATGTTATTTAATAGAGTTATCATTTGTTGGAGATTTATTCTGGTCTTCTATTTGACAGCTCGCCTATTTGACGAGCCTACAAGATTGCAAGACTGCGAGTCTTTAATCCTTCAATACCCTAATAACCGACTGCAAGGCGCCAGTGTCATTTCATTGGGGTAGGCTCCAACGTCGATAAGTTACCGACCGCGCTGACGAGCCAGAACCTTGTAATCTGATAGGCTTGTCAAATGGGATAGCTCTTAAGTGGTAGAGATCTTACCGGAGAGCTGTTTACTGGGAGATTTGCCAACGTCGATAAGTTACCGATCGAACTGGCGAGGTTAGAATCTTGTAATCTGGTAGGCTTGTCAAATGGGATAGCTTTTAAGTGGTTGAGACGTTACCGGAGAGCTGTTTACTGGGAGATTTGTTTTGTGGTAGAGATATTAATTTATAGAGTTTGATAGCGATTCAATCTGGTCAGATCGTTGTTTGCTAGGGTTATTGAGACGCTTCTGTTTCACAGAGATTTTACACGGTAGACTTGATGATTGATAGCGATATTCCGAAAGTGTTTTATTGTGGTAGAGATGTATTTCCGGTAAAGAGATAAATGGTAGAGCTATAAATGTGCCAAAACTCGTGCGTACTATGATACTATTGGCATTGAGGTCCGGAGGGAGGCGCATAGAAGGGTTCAGAGGGTAAAAGCACAGAGAAACTAGAATGGGAAAGGAATGGGAAAGATTTCAGTGGTATGGTGCAAATACCTTTGGTGAGGGTGGTGGATGATTC
Source organism: Alloplasta piceator (assembly GCA_946863875.1). Taxonomy (NCBI): domain Eukaryota; kingdom Metazoa; phylum Arthropoda; class Insecta; order Hymenoptera; family Ichneumonidae; genus Alloplasta; species Alloplasta piceator. The sequence continues at coordinate 33,851,147 of OX333076.1, read as the reverse complement.
GCGGTAAAGTGGAGGGGGTTGGTTGCGTCGACACCCTGTCTGTGTCATTTCATTGGGGTGGCCCTAACGTCGATAAGTTACCGACCGAGCTGACGAGCCAGAACCTTGTAATTTTGTAGGCTTGTCAAATAGGATAGCTCTTAAGTGGTAAAGATGTTAGCGGAGAGCTGTTTACTGGGAGATTTGCCAACGTCGATAAGTTACTGACCGAACTGGCGAGGTCGGAACCTTGTAATCTGGTAGGCTTGTGAAATGGGGTAGCTTTTAAGTGGTCGAGGCGTTACCGGCGAGCTGTTTACTGGAAGATTTGTTTTGTGGTAGAGATATTAATTGATGGAGTTTGGTAGCGATTCAATGTGGTCGGATCGTTGTTTGCTAGGATTATTGGGACACTTCTGTTTCACAGAGATCTTACACGGTAGACTTGTTGATTGATAGCGATATTCCGAAAGTGTTTTATTGTGGTAGAGATGTATTTCTGGTAGAGAAATAAATGGTAGAGCTGTAAATGTGCCAAAACTCGTGCGTACTATGATACTATCGGCATTGAGGTCCAGAGGGAGGCGCATAGAAGGGTTCAGAGGGTGAAAGCACAGAGGAACTAGAATGGGAGGGGGATGGGAAAGATGTCAGTGGTATGGTGCAAATACCTTTGGCGAGGGTGGTGGATGATTCGCGGTAAAGTGGAGGGGGATCGTTGCGTCGGCGTTGATGCGCCGTAGATTTTGCCGCGGCGACTGGCAGTCCTTTCGCGAAGCTCTAAGAAGCAACCGGCGATTCGAACAGCGGGCAAAAGATTTCACGGGCTTTTAACGTAAAAAAAAATCGGGTCGAATCGTGAAAAAATTTTGTTTTTCTCAAATTTCATCCCCTTTCGTCCGTTATCGGTGAAAATTGCTCAGTTCCTCGATGGGACCATCAAAAGCTTTGGGAAACATAAAGTAGAAACTGTAAACACAAAAGTGAACGGATCGAAACTTTGTGCTAAAGTTTTTCGGGAAACGAAATATACGAAATATCGAGATGTGAGAGCGAACGACAGGATTTTTGCGCTTGATTCTGGAGAAAAATTCGCCTGCTTCTGTGTGTGTGTGTGTGTGTGTGTGTGTGTCTGAAAAATCGTCTGAATAATGATATGATCGACGAATAAATCGTCTTTTTTTTTGCAACCATTTTTTTTCGCAAAGTGTGTCGTGCGCTGGTGGGTATAAAAAAAAAAGTGAGTTTCATGCGAAGCGACAGTGTAATCCAGGATAAAGATTATGACGCCCGATACTCCGGCGAGACTTTATTGCGAGCTCGACTAAAACTTTTCGTGCTCGTTTTTTATTCTCGATATATATATATATATACATGTACATAAATCTCTTTACATAAAGCTCGTTCAAACTGCACAAGTTGACACTTTTTTTCCTCGCGCTTCACGCAAACGAAATTTCACGATTCATTGACGATACATCAGGTCCGTATTCTCGATTTTGCGCGAGAAAAAGTGTGAAAAAATCTCAATAAATCGCAGAACAAGGGCAAAGTTTGGTTGTAAAATTTTTTGACACTATTTGTAAACAAAAAAAAAAGACATTTTTCAGGAATAGAATATAAATATATAAATTTGTTTATTATTAATGTAAATAATATGTTTGTAATTATAAACATTTTATCAATATACATTTATATTTGATCGAGTTTGAAAATATTTTTAAAATTTCGTTTTCACATAAATTCAAAAGATTTTTGGCGAGCTTTTTGTCCGAATAAATCCGTATCATTGATGAACAATGGTGGAGAGAAAAAAGGGATGTTTTAGGATTTGAGATTGGAAAAAAACGACACGAGAAGCTGCATTTGTAATAATGGATCGGCGTTAAAAGGAGGAAAAAAGGAGGAAAAATGCGACACTCTCTTCATCGTAAAATTTATATCGCTCTCTATATATGGAGTCGGTATTCCTTTCTCCGTATTTCCATCCTTCTTTTTTTTTCTCGTTTTTGCCTCCGCGTTGTTACGGGGATGCTCGTGAACACAACACACCGGTGGGTTTAGCGCGAGTAATAGTGAAAATTAAAAAAAAAAAAAAAAAAAAAAAAAAAAAAAAAAAAAAACAATGCGAACGCAAAACATTATGCATCAAGTCCCCCGACAGCTCGCTGTTATTTTTGCACCTACGTTGAGAGGAAAAACATGTTTTTTCAAGCCAGAAGAGTAAAAGAAACGTCATACCTCGTTTAATCGTTCGCAATGTGAAACAAGCAATCCTGCAACTTTGTGCATAAAAATAAAAAAAATGAAAAAATAAACTTACCATTTTTCACGTTATTTAATTAATGAGAATAAAAAAGTGAGGTCCTTTGAAAGTCAGAGATTTTTTCGAAACAATTTTTGTTGTAAATGAATAAATAAATAAATAAATAAATAAATAAATAAATAAATAAATAAATAAATAAATAAATAAATAAATAAATAAATAAATAAATAAATAAATAAATAAATAAATAAATAAATAAATAAATAAATAAATAAATAAATAAATAAATAAATAAATAAATAAATAAATAAATAAATAAATAAATAAATAAATAAATAAATAAATGGCAATTATGCAGTTTGATGGCTTTTCCGAATATTCGTGATTCCGGAAATTTTTCTTCGGTATACCCTTCCTTTTAAGGTTGTTTAGAAGCAAATTACGTTTAATGAGAAAATTCTGAAAATTTGGTATGTTTTTCAATGAAGTATTTAAGAGGTCGTGTAAAAATTTCACGACCATTTCGGAGCTCGTTATCGAATAATTAAGATTAACAAATTAAATAAAATTAAATGGAGTCTTATGGAAACTGATGTAACTTTGCGATAAGATTTTTTTTTTGACCTCTTAATTTTTTAATATCCACAATATACTGAAAGCAACGGAAAGAAAACGAAGTTTATTAATAAATATTTTTTTTATTCGTTTAAAAAATTGTTTTTAACAAAACGTTAATTTCTTAATAACGAGCTTCCTAATCGTCGTGAAATTTTTACACGACCTCTTAAATACCTCATACAAAAACATACCAAATTTTTAGAATTTTCTCATCATTTTTTATTTTAACCCTTAAGGAGGTTGAAGTGATGATGATAGAATTCTGAATGAAGTATTCAGGAGGTCCTGTAAAAATTTCACTACGATTAAGAAGCTATTTATTGAACAATTAATATTCAAAGGTTTCATAGCTTCTGAACAACCTTAACACCAATGATGATATTCTGTCGAGGGAAACCGGAAAAGTTGCGCTTTTCTATTTTTTTGTGTGCAAAAAACAAAGAAAAAAATGGAAATAAAATACATTTATCGAATTTTCGTAATTCCGGAAATTTTCTCTTCCGGATACACTGAGAAAAAAGTTCAGTTAAAACAACTAAATCCATTTAGTTGAAAAAAATTTAGTTGATTCAATATTAATTTTTTTGAAATGATGAAACAATAATAAATTCAACAAATGGATTTGGTTAACCATAAGATATGAGGTGAACGAAATTATTTGGTCAATTTCCAGATACAGTTTAGTCCAATTTGCACGTTACTGAATTGCTGTACAGAAATATTTCGTTGATTTCTAGTATATTTCAAATAAATAAATTCAGCTGTAACAAAAAAAAAATTCGTGTTTTCATTCACACCATTTTTTTGTTACAAACGTATTTATTCGATTGAACTGAAACTTTGTCCATTCAAGCAACGATTTAACCGATTTAACTCAAACTTCCACTGTATCTTTGTTGAATTACCAAAATGATCACGTTGAATGCCCGGAAACAAATATTTGGTTGAGTCAAAAAAATTTTTGCGTTTTCAGCAAAAAAAATTTTTCAGTGTACCCTTTCTTTTTACACCAATAATGAGATTCCGTCGGCGGAGCCCGGAAAAGTTACGCATTTCTATTTTTTTCGCAAAAAAAAAAACTGCATAACTATCAAATAAATAAATAAATAAATAGTCAAATAAATACATAAATAAATAAATAATCGAATAAATAAATAAATAAATAAATCAATAATAAAGTAAATAAATAAATAAACGTAGATATGATAAATAAATAAATGTAGATATAAGTAAATGAATTCGTAACATTTTTATATACTTTAATGGGGCAGCTGTATAATTTTTTTTTTCCATCGGCTGGAGTACTTTTACGGATTTTCTCGTTGTGTTTAAATTAGAAAAAAAAAATTCTCCATTTTCCCGTCATTTCCTTTCATTCGTGAGTGACGAGTGACGAGCGAGTCGAGCGCTTCACGCGTTTATCACCGGTGTTACTGGAACGAGCTTCGGGGGTGGATAAAAAGGGGCGAGGGAGGGTGGGTGCAAAGGTGTCGTTCGAAGGACCACGTTTTGATGTCCCACTGCCGGGAGGTTATCGTGGATTATAAAGTTTTAACGCTCGATCCGTGAACTGGGGCGCATGCTGAGTAAAATCACACATACAAAGCACCCTTTACCCTTTACTCACCCTCTCTTCTCCTTTTTTCCCCCGTTACATGTATCATGGATTTATTCTCTGTATCTCGTTCCTGACAAGCGATAGTGTAGAGCATTGCAATGGAATGGCGTTGAAAGGCAAAATTATGGTGGATAGAGACGAAGGGGGATGAAGGGATGAGCGTAAGGGGGATAAAAAAGGGTGCAGCTGTGTAAAAGGGAGAGATTGGAGAATATTGGAGCTCATGGGGAAAAAGGGTTCAGACTGCTGATAGCTTTTGAATTTTCACGAATTTTTGAGGCAAGAAGGATTTGTCCTTTGTTTGAAAAATCTCACGATCACTCTTCAACCCTTTGATTGCCATCGTAGAATATTTGCTACCTTGCCAAAAAGGTTCATTTTTTAAAATATTTTTTCTGACTTTTCTTTTCAACTTTCGTCAAAAATTGCTGAAAACATTTGACGTAAGACAATTTCAAGAAAATCTCTCCAACAAAAAAAAAGAAAAAGGGTTTAGACTGCTGATGGCTTTTGAATTTTTACGAATTTTTGAGGCAAGAAGGGATTTCCCTTTGTTTGAAAAATCTCACGATCACTCTTCAACCCTTTGATTGCCATCGTAGAATATTTGCTGCCTTGCCAAGAAGGTTCATTTTTAAAAATATTTTTTTGAAACTCTCGTCAAAAATTGCTGAAAACATTTGACGTAAGACAATTTCAAGGAAATTTCTCCAACAAAAAAAAGAAAAAGGGTTCAGGCTATTAGCTTTTGAATTTTTACGAATTTTTGAGGCAAGAAGGGATTTTCCTTTGTTTGAAAAATCTCACGATCACTCTTCAACCCTTTGATTGCCATCGTAGAATATTTGCTGCCTTGCCAAGAAGGTTCATTTTTTTAAATATTTTTTTGAAACTCTCGTCAAAAATTGCTGAAAACATTTGACGTAAGACAATTTCAAGGAGATTTGTCCAGCAAAAAAAAAGAAAAAGGGTTCGGGCTGATAGATTTTGAATTTTTATGAATTTTTGAGGCAAGAAGGGATTTTCCTTTGTTTGAAAAATCTCACGATCACTCTTCAACCCTTTGATTGCCATCGTAGAATATTTGCTACTTGCCAAAAAGGTTCATTTTTTAAAATATTTTTCTGAAACTCTCGTCACAAATTGCTGAAAACATTTGACGTAAGACAATTTCAAGGAAATTTCTCCAACAAAAAAAAGAAAAAGGGTTCAGGCTATTAGCTTTTGAATTTTTACGAATTTTTGAGGCAAGAAGGGATTTTCCTTTGTTTGAAAAATCTCACGATCACTCTTCAACCCTTTGATTGCCATCGTAGAATATTTGCTACCTTGCCAAAAAGGTTCATTTTTTAAAATATTTTTTTGAAACTTTCGTCAAAAATTGCTGAAAACATTTGACGTAAGACAATTTCAAGGAGATTTGTCCAACAAAAAAAAAAGAAAAAGGGTTCAGGCTGATAGATTTTGAATTTTTACGAATTTTCGAGGCAAGAAGGGATTTCCCTTTGTTTGAAAAATCTCACGATCACTCTTCAACCCTTTGATTGCCATCGTAGAATATCTGCTACTTTGCCAAGAAGGTTCATTTTTTAAAATATTTTTTTGAAACTCTCGTCAAAAATTGCTGAAAACATTTGACGTAAGACAATTTCAAGGAGATCTGTCCAACAAAAAAAAAAGAAAAAGGGTTCAGGCTGATAGCTTTTGAATTTTTACGAATTTTCGAGGCAAGAAGGGATTTTCCTTTGTTTGAAAAATCTCACGACTCTTCAACCCTTTGATTGCCATCGTAGAATATTTGCTGCCTTGCCAAGAAGGTTCATTTTTTAAAATATTTTTTTGAAACTCTCGTCAAAAATTGCTGAAAACATTTGACGTAAGACAATTTCAAGGAAATTTCTCCAACAAAAAAAAGAAAAAGGGTTCAGGCTGATAGCTTTTGAATTTTTACGAATTTTTGAGGCAAGAAGGGATTTTCCTTTGTTTGAAAAATCTCACGATCACTCTTCAACCCTTTGATTGCCATCGTAGAATATTTGCTGCCTTGCCAAGAAGGTTCATTTTTTAAAATATTTTTGTGAAACTCTCATTAAAAATTGCTGAAAACATTTGACGTAAGACAATTTCAAGAAAATCTCCCCAACTACAGAATAATAATAACAATAATAATAATAATAATAATAAATTGAGCGAGCACGAAAGGTTTTGGAGAAAATGTTGTTAATATTCATATTTTTTAAGCCTTTTTTTTGAGTATTCGCGCAGGAAGATTTCCGAGAGTGTATAACAACGAGTTTGTGATAAAAAGTATTTGGCAAAGTTGTGATGCGGTTTTTTTTTCGTGTCCAAAGCTGGCTTAAATCCTGCTGGAGAACGTTTTTGCCAGCGTCCATTTGCCGCGCAAAGCTCCTGGAAGCGATATAATCCGAAACTTGTACGTATACATAATCTATACGAAACTTACGAAGTTCCGGTCGTGCACCAAATTTCTTCGCGTCAGCGACGGTTAACTTCATAGTGCGAAAAATTATCCCCCAGTGTTTTTTTTTTACTTATTTCACCCTGGTGTGAAGTTTCACGGTGTCGTGAGGTAAATACGCGAGAAATTTCCAATATTTCGTGTCACGTCGAGAACGTATCGAGTGATCGAAAATTGTGTGTCGTTACGAAAAGGAACGAGATCGCAGAAGCAACTTATTGAATTTGGGAGATTCTCCAAAAGGTACGTAATTAAATTTTGGCTCTGATAAATTGCGCGATAAAAATTATATTATCTACGCCTTGTAAACATTTATTTTTCGCAATAAATTGACAGTGGCCAAAATTACTGCAGAGTAGACTGATTAAAAAAAGCGATTTTAAAAAAATCCCTATTAAATACTTTCGGGGAAGTAAAAAAAGATGCCTATTAAAAGCAGAGCTAATTAATATTTAGAGGTTTCTCATCGCTAATTTCTATTTCCCATTTTTAAACAACACAGGAAATAGTATCGTACGAAATTTTATTGTACGAGTGCGCAAAGTGACATTTTGCGCACGGAGTGCAATAAAAAAAATTTCAAACTTTGAAATATTATACCTCGGCTTCAAGTCAATGTGCCGAAATGAACGATACATATTTTTGTAGGGAATTGAACGCTCTACAAAAAAGGTCTCTTATGATTTTTCGATAAACTCATTACTTCAAAAGTTATTCAAGGTTAAAGTTAAATTTAGAGTAAATTTCACTTTTTTTTTAGTTTCCGGCACAATGTTAAGACTTATTACTAAATATCGTAAAATCTTTCTTGAAAAAAGGTTTAAATTGCATTAACATAAATTACCTAATTTTTAAAGAAATGAGTAACAAAAATTTATTTTTCATGGTCTTATCAGAAAAAAATACAAAAAATATATTTGATTTGTTTTCAAATAAGTTTTTTGAGTGCTACACTTTGAATCGTGTTTTTAAAAGTGAGTGCATATTTCGATTTGTTTGAAAATTTTATATTTTAAACTTCTATCTATTCAACAACTTTTAAGACGTGTCCGGTCGTGGGCCCTCCATAATTACTATTTTTTTTCTATGAATAGTTATGAATAATTATTTATAGAAAAAAAATAGTAATTCAAAATAATAGTCATACAAAATAGTAATAAAAAATAGTAATTATGGAGGGCCCACGTTGTTAAATAAATAGAAGTTTAAAATAAAAAAAATTTCAAAAAAATCAAAATATGAACTCACTTTTAAAAACACGATTCAAAGTTTAAAACTCAAATAACTTATTCGACAATACGTCGAATATGTTTTTTGTATTTTTTTCTGAAAAGACCATAAAAAACAAAAACTTTGAAAAAACAACACTTAATTTGGACCATTATTAAAGAAGTTATGACCAAAAAAACAAAAAAAAAGAGTGGTTTTTAAAAGAATTTAATATCTTGTGAACGGGTAATCAAAAAAATCTCAAAATTTAACAGGAAGGGTCTTTTGATGAGTATTAAAAAATATAAAAAATTTGAGAAAATAAAAAAAAAACAATTTCAAATAGTCCGATTAGGGATGGAACGCCCCATATACATAAATATTAGACCGTGAATAACTTTTGAAGGAGTGAGTTTATCGAAAAATCGTAAGAGATGTTTTCTGTAGAGCATTTAATTCCCTACAAGAATATGTATCGCTTATTTCGGTACATTGACTTGAAGCCGAGGTATAAAATTTCAAAGTTTTTTTTTTTTTTTTTTTTTGTTAGTTAAATGGGAAATGGAAATATGCGATAGGAGACGGCTAAATATTAATATAAAGAGCTCTGTCTTTGAACAGGCATCTTTTTTCACCTTCTCAAAATATTTAATAGGGTCGTTCAAAAAAATCGCTTTTTTTGAATCCGTCTATTGTAGAGACTTTTCCAATTGAGATTATCTGAAATTTCGAAAAAGTTGCGCGAATAATAAAAAAACGGACGTGAGATGGAATTGTCCTTTGAAAAAATCATGTTTATATAAAAAATATTCACTTGACATGGAAAAAAAAAAATTGGACGCGTTATATGATTATGAATGATCATCCGCTCTGTACATTTATATTTTCGTGGGAAAAAAGTTAAATTTGTCTGTGAAAGACATACAAATTTAAGATTTTACAATGCTTACTTTGAAAACGCGAAATTTTACTCTTAAATAATAGTGATTCGGTAAATATTATGTTCGTAGCAAAGTTGATTTCAATTTCTTTTTTAATTGCTTTTTTTTATACAAGTACATTTGTATTTTTTTATTTGGACTATTCAGATTAAATGATGACCATTTGATCGTTCTTCGCTGGTACAAATGGTTGTAATTTCCATATAAACAAATAGTTATAATTATCAACTAACAATTACTAATTATGAAACTATGTCGTGAATGGATACAGAAATGTTTCAAAATGAAATGGACCCAGAATCACGGAAATTAGGCAAAAATGGCGAATGATTTTTGGAACGAAACTGGGCAGTACTTGAAAGTACTCGGTACTTGCAGATACTTGAAGTACAGTACTTGCAAGTACAAAGTACTTCAAAAGTACTTCAAGTATTGTACTTAAATTTTTCAAGTACTTCATGTACTTGAAGTACTGTACTTGAAAATTTCGAGTACTTTTCTGTACTTGAAGTACTTTTTTCAAGTACAAGTATCAAGTTCTTTTGAATGTGTCTTGCTGATGGTTGCATGTGCAAAGCCATTGAATATAGGTCATTCCATGTCAAATCGACCAATATTTAGAATCGACCCCTTTCAATTTCGATAAAATTTGGTCGGAAGTTTTCTTTTGTCATAAAACAAAGTTCTGACGAAGGAAAAAGATTAATTTTTTTTTTCGAAAATTCAAAATTTCACCATTTTTTCAAGTTTATTTTTTAAATATTTCGAAAACTATTATAGTTAAGAAAAAATCGTTCGGGGCTCGTCTTAGAGAGTATACTTGGGGCTACGAAAAAAAATGTTCCGAAACAAATTTTTGTAAAATGATGAGTTTGGAGAATTTTTCAAAATCGTGAAAATCCACGATCACTATTAAATTTTTGGTTTTATTATTTTATACAACACCTTGTACTGAGATTAAAAGATCCTGAAATTTTCAGAAATGTGTTTTTTTTTGTTTCAAAAATATAAATTTTTTAATTTTGGTAAAACTTTTTTTTTACCTGTAAGTTAAGTGAAGTTGATCAATCATGTAATTTTGACTGCTGAAAATTACAAAATTACATGATTGCTCAACTTAAAAAAATTCATATTTTTGAAAAAAAAAAACACATTTCTGAAAATCTTTCAGGATCTTTTCAAATCAGTACAAGGTATTATATTTAAAAAATTTAACAAAAAATTCGATGTCAATTGTGGATTTTCACGATTTTAAAAAATCCAAAATTCTCTAAATTCGTAATTTTTCGAAATTTTTTGTCGGAATATTTCTTTTTCGTAGCTCCAAGTATACTCTTCAAGACGAAACAAACGATTTTTCATAACTATCATAGTTTTCAAGATATTAAGAACAAAATTTTGAAAAATGATTAAATTTTGAATTTTGCATAACTTTTGAAAAAAAAAATTAATTTTTTTTCCTTGGTAGAACTTGGTTTTATGATAAAACAAAACTTCCGACCAAATTTCATCGAAATTGAAAGTGGTCGATTCCAACTCTTGGTCGATTTGACATGGAATGACCCAAGTACCAGAATTTACGAGACGTACCCGAGAACTAGAAAAGTACTTGATACTACTGATGAAAAAATTGTTTTCGAAAAATGTACCATTTTTGAGATCGGGAAATCGAAATTCCGAACATCAAGATAATTCATGCAGTAATAATCAATTCGTGATAAATAAATAGATATATAAATATGTATCACTCAATCAATTTCACTAAAAAAATATTCTTACACTGAGAAAACAGTTTATTTGTAGTGAAGAAATATATATTTAGTTGGCACTTTTACTTAAATACTCCTTAACTGTTACAAAATTTGTTAGTCGTTAAGTAATATTTTATTTGTGTTAAAATAATTTATTAACTGTTAACAAATAATTGATTTCGTCATATTCAACTTAACGTTTGTTAACAGTTAACAAATCCTTGTACATAGTTTTCTCAGTGTATCTATTCCGCTTACACTTATAATTACGACTCATTTCCGATTCAATTCATTCATTTTACTTCCTCATAAAGGAGGCTTTGTTTTTGTGAAAAAAATTTTTTTCGCAATTTTTATGCCAATATGTTCAAAATGTCCTAAAACATCGCGAAATCATATTTAGAAAAAATGTCCGGATAGATGTGTATGTGTGTGTGTCTGTGTGTGTATCCTGAGTTTCAGATGTAAATAATTAATAACTCGAAAACGCTTCGAGATATCAAGCTAAAATTTGGCACACTTGTCGAGCACGAATTGCTCGTCATTATGAAAAAAAAAATTGTTTCAATTATAACGGGTGTTCAGATTTTATCGACTTTTTTCGTTTTTGCAAGAATGGCGTAAACGCTCTAACCTCTGCAATTTTCAAGATATTGCACTCAAACTTTGTACAGAATTAGTATAGCTGTTAAGGTTGTTTGGTATTGAATTTGGCGAAAATCCATCGAGAGATTAAAATTTTATGAAATTTTGAATTTTTTGAAAAATAGCCTAAACGCTCTAGCTTGTGCAATTTTTTACATATTGTACTGAAACTTTGCACAGAGCTAGTATAGCCATCGAGGTTGTTCGCTATTGAATTTAGCAAAAATCCATCGAGGGATTAAAATTTTATGAAACTTTTAATTTTTTGAAAAATAGCGTAAGTGCTATGACTTGTGCAATTTTTAAGATATAGCACTGAAACTGTACACAGAGCTAATATAGCTATCGAGGATGGTCGTTATTAGATTTGGCGAAAATCGATCGAATGATTAAATTTTTATCAAATTTTTAATTTTATAAAAGAAGCGTAAACGTTATAACTTTTGAAATTTTTTGGATATTGCAATGAAATTTTGTGAAGAGCCAGTATAGCTATCAATGTTATTCGCTTTCGAATTTGGCGAAAATCAATCGAATTTGCACATTGATTAGTAATATTTTTCAATAGTTAACAAAGCTTCCTTTATGAGGAAGCCAAATTTGATCGCCATACTGTGTGTTAAAGGAAGCTAAATTTCAATTTGCAGGGCTTACTTCCTCATAAGGGAGGCTTTGTTTTTGTGAAATTTTTTTTCTTCTTAAAATAGATTTATCTGAAGAACAGTTTGGACGATCAACTTAAAGTTTGGTATACAAGTAGACCACGTATGTCACTGTACTTTGTGCAAATTTTTTTGAAATTGCAAAATAATTGTCAATTTGGCGGGACTTTTAATTTTTTGTAAAATGTTTGTGGGTTGTCTAACATTCGTAATTTTGTAGTTATCATCCTGAAATTTCATGTGCAGATACACTTTATAATAAGGGTGGTTGGGATTGAATTTGGAAAAAATCTTTTTAAAAAAAATTTAATTTTTTGCAAAAAATTTGTAAGATCTCTAACTTTTGTAATTTTGCATCTATCGAGCTGAATTTTTTTGTGACGATACATTCAATGATAATGAAAAATAATACTGAATTTCATAAAAATCTCTTGAGAGGTTCGATTGAAAAAAAATGTTGAAACTTAAAAAAAAAAATTTGTCAACGCTCCAACATTCACATTTTTAGAAGTATCGAGCTAACATTTTTTGCACAAATACACTGGATGACGAGAATAGTTAGGGTTGAATTTGGTGAAAAACGCGCGGGAGCTTCGTTCTGAAATTTTTTTGAAATTTTCGAAAAATACTTGTCAACACTAAGTTTCCTAATTTAGCAGCATCGAGTTCACTTTTTTAGCACCAAATGCACTAGGCGACAAAAACAATTGATAATGTAATTGAACGAAATTGCTAAAAAATCATGCAAATTTGAAATTTGCACATAGCTTCTTCATTTGATTCCATCCTTCGTGAAGCTTCCTTTATGAGGAAGTCATGATAGTAAACATACGTGTCATAAAGATGGTCAAGGAGGTCCTCATAAAGGAGACTTAAGAGGAGGCTAAATACCGACACTAACACCTCGAAATTGCCATCCAAACTTGCTCTTATACAAATGGATGGAATTGAATAAAATTTTAACAACATCATCGGAACAATGGCAGGAATGGAGCCTCACTAAAATTTTTTCGAACAACAAAAAATAAATTTACAGATTCATTTACCACCAAGAAACTGTAATTGAAAAACTTAAATTATTAAATTTTGACTGCATTTCGGGTAAAACCAAAAGTGAGGCTCCGTGAAAAACACCACGATACAAATATCGAGACGTTTTCGACATTATTTTATCAAAATGACACGCCGTAAGTTTGCTTGGCGCATCAAGAGATAAATATCGATAAATTGTAGTTTCATTGAAAAACTAAATGGCGAAATGTAGTTCACAGACGTGCGAGTGAGGGCAGCACCATGGATTCTGACGAGTAACCTCTAAAATATTTAGGGGGCTCGAATGAGTTCGTTGGCATTAGCTGTAACACATTTTAGCCTCTCACTTGACAATTAATTGTTAATTAATTTATCCCCCTCTTAATTGTCAAAATGTAATTAATTTTCATCCACGGTTGTCGGAGAAAGACTGGACGACGATGATACGTTGATAATGTAGGGATTGAATAAAAATGGTATTTGGCCTCCTCTTAACGATGGAAAAAAATGAGGAAGCTATGTACAAATTTCAAATTCGCATGATTTTTTTTCCATTGTTTCTGCCAATTGGTCTGGATAATTGTATTTCATACTCGTTGCTGAATTAGCCCGATTAGGTCGATTAAGGAGAACCGATGCCTTGCTGGCCAACGGATATGAAGCTGATTTACATTATACGATAATAGACCGAAATCCTCCCTCGAACTCCCTTATTTGCCCTTATACCCATCTCGAACATTTCGGTTGTTCGGGCAAAATGCGAGTAATCAGGCCTGTAATACCTCTTCCGGTGTTTCGCGTGTGCGACTCCAAGCAGATGCGACTGTACGAGTAGATTATCTTGGTCTGCACAAACTCGATATGTACTACTGCCCCTCTCTCTCTCTCTCTCTCTCTCTCTCTCTCTCTCTCTCGCTCTCTTGGCGAATGCATTAACGTTCTTGCTACATGATAGGATGTATATGGGGTATTCCATACCAAGTCGACCTGAGTGTGACCCTCGACCTCGCTGATTTCGTCAACGATTTTTTACATGATTCTTCCAACTCAAAATAGCATTCCGATTTTTTTTTTCAGATTTTAAAAACCAAATTTGAGTACGTTATGATTTTTTAAACATTTTTTTCGAAAACCTCGAGGCCCGTAATTTAAAAATCTGAAAAAATTCTCATAAATCCGATGTCAAAAATGAAAATTTTTTACCCAAAATTTATGATGTCCAGAATTTCACTTCCACCTCGATTTTCGGTTTTTATAAAGAAAACGTAAAAAAAAAATAGATGCAGAAATTAACGAACTATTTGTGGAAGTTGTTGGTTAACGATAAAAATGCTTCCTCATAAAGAAAGCTTTTTCATGAAATTTTTTTTTCTCGAGATTTTCATGTCAGTATGTTCACAATGTCCCAAAACGTCCAAAAACACATTTAGAAAAAATGTCCGAACGTGTGTGTGTGTGTCTGTGTGTCTGTCTGTGTGTGTGTGTGTGTGAGTGAGTGTGTCCGCTTCGTGCTTTCGTTAAAATGAATATATCTTGAGAATGGTTTGGGCAATCGACTTGAAATTTCGTATACAAGTAGACCATGTATGTCCCTATACTCAGTGCAAATTTTGTTTGAATTGCAAAATAATTGTTAATTTGGCGGAACTTTAAATTTTTTGTAAAATGTTTGTGGGTCGTCTAACTTTCGTAGTTTTGCAATTATCACTCTGAAATTTTATGTACAGATTTATACACTGTATAATAGGGACGGTTGGGATTGAATTTGGAAAAAATCGCCCAACAGGTTCGGTTTAAAAAAAAAAATGTTAATTTTTCGCAAAAAATTTGTAAGTTCTCTAACTTTTGCAATTTTGCATGTATTGAGCTGAATTTTTTTGTGATGATACATTCAATGAAAATGAAAAATAATACTGAATTTCAGAAAAATCGCTCGAGAGGTTGATTAAAAAAAAAATTTTGAAATTTTCGAACAAATTTTGTTAACGCTCCTACATTCGCATTTTGGCAAGTATCGGGCTAAAATTTTTTGCACAAATACACTAGATGATAAGAATTGTTCGGGTCAAATTTGGTGAAAAACGCTAGAGAGGTTTGTTCTAAAAAAATTTAGACATTTCCAGAAAAATGCTTGTGAACACTTTCGTAATTAAGCATCTGTTTTGCAGTTGGCTCCCTGAAATTTTATGTGTAGATACACTTTATAATAAGAACTATTTGAATTGAATTTGGGAAACTTTGCTCAAGACGTTTGGTTTAAAAAAAATTATAATTTTTCGCAAAAAAAGTGTAAGTTCTGTAGCTTTTGTAATTTTGCATCTATCGAGGTGAATTGTTTTATGCTGATACATTCAATACCAAGGAAAAACAATATAGAATTTCGGAAAAATTGCATGAGGGGTTTGGCTGAA
This sequence comes from Alloplasta piceator, assembly GCA_946863875.1. NCBI lineage: Eukaryota > Metazoa > Arthropoda > Insecta > Hymenoptera > Ichneumonidae > Alloplasta > Alloplasta piceator. The sequence goes on along the minus strand of OX333076.1, from coordinate 33,835,536 downwards.
AAAAAATTTTGAAATTTTCAAAAAATTATTATCAGCGTTTCGACTTTCGTAATTTTTTAAAAAATGTTTTCTTCATAAAAATCTAAAATCGAGGTGGAAGGGAAATTCTGGACATGAATTTCGGGTCAAATTTTCATTTTTGACACCGGATTTTTGAGAATTTTTTCAGATTTTTAAATTACGGTCTCCGAGGTTTTCGAAAAAAATGTTTAAAAAATCATAACGTACTCAAATTTTGTTTTAAAAATCTAAAAAAAATTCTGAATGGTATTTTGAGTGGGAAGAATCATATAAAAAATTGTAAACGAATTCAGCGAGGTCGAGGGTCACACTCGGGTCGACTTGGTATGGAATGCCCCATACGTATGTGCGCATCGATTCACGCATATGTATATGAGGCTAACAATCGTTAGTCTGCAATGTAGTTATTCGATACACGTGGAAGGATAACTCGCTTCCATGCTTCTCCGAGTATATCGAATGTTTCATGGATAGTTTGAACAGTAGAGGTAAATAGTGTGAATAGACAAGTGTGCGTATAATGAATGCATTAACGGTCCATGACTTTGACATTTTGGTCGTGCGTGAAAGGTCATTAAGGGGATATTCTGGTGTAGAGACATACATTTTGAGTATTTGTCGAGCTCTGGAAAAAAAAATATATATTTTTACCATTCTTTTTTTTTACAACATATTTATTAATATTTTGACAATAAACAAAAAAATTATCGAGAAAAAAATAAAAATGAAATAAGTTATAATTAAATATATAATTGATTATACATTAAATATTTTTACCATTCTTTTTTGTACAACATATTTATTAATATTTCGACAATGAACAAAAAACTTGACAAAGAATGGAAAAAAAATCCTGCAAATCGGAAATTTTTTCCATTATTCGTCACGACTTCTTTACGAGCAGGTCTTTGAGGTCTTCTTCAATTGAGTTAAATTATCGCTTCCTCAAAAGTAAACTTAAGGGGTCACTCGGACTTCGAAGGTTGAAAAAAGAACATTTTCTATTTTTTGAAAATAATAAATGAATTATTTTATTCAAAATTTTGTTTTATAATTCTTTTCAAATTCAACGATTCACATCATCAAGTGTATCTGCCAAAATATTTCATTTAAAAAATCGTGAAATAACAAAAACAAAATCACCCATTGACTATACGAAAAATTTAAAATCCTATCAAATTAACGTTTTGCAATTTCTTAACATTTTCTCGTTTTGGGACATTTTTTATAAATTGCCATCAAAGTCTCGAAGAGAAGAATTTCAAAAAAGTAGTGCTTTGTTTATGAGGAAAAAATAAAGAAAAGTATGCACGAATTCATGATTTTTGTTTTTTCATTTTTTGAATATGATAAAATTTCATCGAATAGGAGCTACTTGAGTTATTCTTTCAAAATTCTGAACTACTTTCGTCCTCGGAATCTGGTTTATTCGTGCAAAAAATGTCATCTCAATGTGACGTTCGAAAATTGGTCCTTTGCTAATTTTTTATTTCCGTTGAAAGAGCGACTCTAAAGCGACTTTTCGAATCTTCGCGAATGAAGCGTGAAATGCTCTTTGAATCGCGCATCAGCTTTCGCTAAAGACTAATGCGATTATTGAATCGACAGTGCTTAAATTTATTCATATATGTAGGCACACATTGCGCATGGGTAATTCCACTATTAAATGCCCTGGCAATTGGCAACTAAAATTTCTATTAGACTGCCACTTTGAGCTCGTACTAAAATTCAGCGATGGGAATCATTTTGATGATTTTTAAGTTTATTAATATAATTTTTATTGAGGCGGCATTCTGGTCTAGAGACATACATTTTGAGCGTTTTGTCGAGCTCCATAAAAAAAAACAAAAAATTTTTATTGCACTCCGTGCGCAAAGTGCCACTTTGCGCACGCTGCGCGTGCTCAAACTGGCACTTTGCGCAATCGTACAATAAAATTTCGTACGATACTAGTGCGAGAAACTTTTTCTCAACTCGTGTGATTGCAACATTCGCCTTCGGCTCATGCTGCAAACTCACACTCGTCAGAAAAAGTTTCATCGCACTAGTATCGTAATATACTATTTTACAATTCTTTTTTTACAACATAAGGTAAATGTCCCAATTATTGAACAGCTAAGGATCTGGGGATTGAATTCGGTGAGAAAATAGTATATTACGATACTAGTGCGATGAAACTTTTTCTGACGAGTGTGAGTTTGCAGCATGAGCCGAAGGCGAATGTTGCAATCACACGAGTTGAGAAAAAGCGTGCGCAAAGTGGCACTTTGCGCACGGAGTGCAATAAAAATATAAAATCAAGAAAAAACCATCGCTTTCATGTTCAAATGATACTTTGATATTTTTACTTTCGAAAAATCGCCCTTTAAATTGTTTTTAAATGATTCGAAATGAAAAAAAAGAATAACAATGTGAAGCATACAAATGTCCCAATTAGTGAACACTGGAAGTGCCTGTGTCCCTAATATTGAACAGGCATGTCCCAGTTACTGAACAATCTCGAGAATTCTTTTTCCGTTCTGAAAATTTTATTTTGGGTACAATATTAAGAAATAAAAGCAAAATCAAACACTTGAATAATCTTTTATTAATCATGTAAAAATACAAAAATATATATTTAGTCTCTTTTGACAGGTTTTTGGTTCATTCGCATTTTGGTTTATTTTTGCTTTTCAACTCGAACTTTATTTTATTTTTATTTTCAGTTTCCTCGTTTTTATGTTCCGTTTTTGTTTGATTTTGTCGCAGCTTTCCTGTTTTTCGACTGAAATATCGGAGAGCAAAAAATATTGAACATTACATTCGTATTTTTAGGTTACATTTAGGTTATATTCTCTCTTCACTTTTCTTTTTATGTTTATTGCACGAAAATACAAATAAAAAATATATTTGACAATCTTAGAGTTAGTATTGAAAGAGTAAAGGTAAGTTTATTCAGGAACTTACAGTTTTGGTTTGAAGAAATCCGATTCACACGATCTGTCACACGTTAACTGTCTCGATGTTTGAATGTGTTTAATGACGCCATCTTGGAGAATTCGAGTGTTCAATAATTGGGACACACTGCATTTTCTATGTCCCAATGATCGAACACCATATTTTTCAACAAATAATTAATTAAAAATTTTGTTTTTAAATTGTTATTTGTAAGAAATTTTCTGAGGAACCTGAAACCTGAAACTTAGCATAAACGATAAGCCACAAGACATCAAATCGGGTCACCGTTGCTGATTAAATAATTTTTTTCTCTATTAATTAAAGCTTTTTTTTGCACAAGTAAGGGAACATTTAGATAGCTAAGAGTTCCATATATGTAATAAAATTTTTATAAATAAGTAAATGCATGCAGGTGAATGAGAAATAATAAAAATACAAGATAGTGTTCAATAATTAGGACCTGTTCAATAATTGGGACATTTATCTTATTTGTTAATGTTTTGACGATAATCAAAAAAATTTTGGAGAAAAAAATGAAAATGAAATAAGTTATAAGCTGGTAAAGTTGGGGCAAAAAATTCATTTTTAGAATGACTCACCCTTTAATTTCGCATTTATCATGCCAAGTCCTTAATGATGACTCCAAAATACATTTCGACGTCTTTTTACTTTGAAAATTTTTAAAAAGTGTGAATTTTATTGAAAATAAACTATTTTCATAACATTTGAACTATTTCATTTATTATTAAATTTAATTTATTATTAAATTTACTATTTATTATTAAATTTACTATTTAATTTTGGGATGGACTTTCGCGACTGAAATTGTACCGAATTTTATCAAGTTTAATGAGTTTCGAGAATAACTGACAAAATCAAATTTTGATTCCAGTTCGTCACCCGTAGTAAAAAACTCCATTCGTCGCCATTGAAAAATCCCCATTCATTCCCCATTGCCAAAATAACCAATGGAGATGAATGCCGAATTGCCTAAGGGGATTTTCGCCATTGAATTCCCCATTTGAAACGGAATGGGGATTATCTAATGAGGATTCAATTGAGACATTTCCCTTAGGCATATCAGCATTCATCCCCATTGGTTATTTTGGCAATGGGGAATGAATGGGGATTTTTCAATGGCGATGAATGGAGTTTTTACTATACGAAAGAATCTCCATTGCTGTTCGCCACTCATTCCCCATTGCCCACAAAACCAATGGATCTGAATGCTGAATTTTCTAAGGACATTTTCGCCATTAAATTCCCCATTTGAAACGGAATGGGGATTATCCCATGGGGATTCAATGGAGACAATCTCCCTAGTGAATTCGCCATATTCACCTCTATTGGTTTTTGTGGGCAATGGGGAATAAATGGGATCATTAATGGAGATTCTTTCATATGATTGCTATATATACATGGAATTACGCATTAAATAATCAAGTAAGTTATCAGTAAGTAAGGTTAATCATAATGCTAATATTAGCATAACGACCAATAATTATATCATATATCATATATAGCAATCATATAGCAATCATATATATATATATGTATATATATATATTACATTTAATAGAAATTATTGAAGCTCAGAATTGAGAAAATAGATTGTAAGTGTATTCAGATGACGATTGATAATGAAAGTATATACGTTTCTCCTCTGACAAATCGAGTTGAGAGGGACTGATAAAATTATGTGTATATGATAAAAATAAACGGTTTTAAAAATCATTTATCCCAAACGTACGCGCACTTGATGAGCAGTATATAATATATTTTTTTTAAATATATTATATTATATTTTATTTTAAACTATTATATTATATTTTAAACTGATTGACCATCGATATAATCATCAGCATTTATTACAATTGAAGAAAATATTTGGTTCATATATGAGAATCAGCGACATCTACTCTTACTTAATTTTATTAATTCACCGCCGTTTGAGAAATATCGCATTCGGAAAAATTCTCATCGATCGATGGGTTCAATTGTTCTGCATTGAACCTCGAATATGGATTGCAACATCGTTAACGAATGCTGCTCATCATTCGATCAGTCGTCAATGAAGTGACATTATTGATAAATGTTGATCATTGTATAATTCGTAGTTACTTATTATTCAATGGGTATCCTTGGTAAATGCTGATCATTTCATCGTTAGCCGCATTTGGGTTCCAATGAACATCTGTGGGAAATGCTGATCATTTCGTTCATCAGCATTTACCTTTCCATGGACACCATTGGGCAATGCTGATCGCTCGATACATCCGCATTGGCTTTCCAATGAGCATCATTGAGTAATGATGATCATTCGATTCATCCGCATTGGCTTTCCAATGAGCATCATGGAGTAATGATGATCATTCGATTCATCCGCATTTGATGTTCAATGGATACCCATTCACGGATCAATGGTCAGCCCTGTACGCCATTGACAAATGCGGAAATCTCAATGGGTCCCCATTCATTGTCCAATGGAGTCGTATGAGGACCCTTGGTTGCCATTGGCGATTCAATGGAGTTTTTTACTACGGGCAGGTAAAAAATGGTGGAACTATCCATACATTAGCTCCCGTATTCGCGTTTACGATAAACCAGCCCCATCGATGAACAATCTAATTACGATACGAAGTCAGCTGCTTCGTTTCCATGATTTAGCTTCTTTTTGATCGTATATTTCTTTCACCGTTGTTATTGCTATTTCGTTCATTTTTATTTTCACGTGACTCAGTTTTCTCTCTGCTTGAGCGAGGAAGAAAAAAAAATCTCGTTGCTTCTAATTTTTTTTTCATTGTTTATTCGAGGCTTAATTACTTCCATAAGAAATGACGATAGTCAGAAACTTATTTCCTTAATAAAACAATAAATTAACTATTACGAGATTAATATATCCTCAATTGCATATTTTTTTATAAAAAAAATGTCAATTGTTTTTCCGGGAATTTTCGAGCTTTTTGCGATGATTATATTGCCAAAATGAGAAAAATTATTCCGGTTAAATTATAACTTAAAAAAAAACCAAATTGTTATTTTTTTTCCTTCATTTTTGTCGAAAATGTCATTTCGTAGATGAGAAAGCTTTTTTTCGCGAGCTTCCTCGTAAAAGCATCCCGGCAGAGGTTATACGATCCACCATTTTCCGTTTACTCAGCAATTTTTCCGCGAGAGCCAAGTCATAGATAAGCCCTCAGCTTTAGGGGAACGTCCCCCTCCCCCCTCGTTTCCTCTTTTACGTGCAATCTCGATGACTGGAGTGTATGATAGGAAATTTTCGCTATTAAAACTCTTCGTCCTTTGATGTATGTGCTTTTTTCACTTTCATCTCAAAGATATCAGAGGAGCAAAATTTTCCTCGTAATTGAATACTTATCAAGGTAAAATCGTTCTTCATTAGCAATAGTGTTAAGAACAAATTTTGAGAAACACTCCATTAAACATTTTTTCTATTTGTTAAACAGCATGAAAATGGCATATTAAAGATGAAGATAGAATAATAATATTGTGAAGTTTCACCATTACTTGACTTTTATCGTTGGGAAAATCATTCAAATTTTCCATTAACGAGTCGCCATTTCTAAATCGTTGAATGGGATTAATTCATGCTGGCTCATAGTTGTGTATCGGTTTATCCACTGATTGGAAATATGCCGTAATTTTACTTTCTCAAAATCGCACTTTTCCACTGATGGGAAAATCATTGATTGAAGACAAGCGTGAGTTAGCAGCGTTGAAGTGATCCGATTGAGCGTGAGTTTGCAAATTGTGTTGGTCGATGATGGGGCCTCGGTCCATAATTTGATGGGAAAATTGCAATAATTATCATTCCTTAAAATTCTAATTTTCCACTGATGGGAAAATCATTTATCGAAAACCAGCGTGAATTAGCGACGTTCAAGTGATTCGATTGAGCGTGGGTTCACAATTTGTATTGGTTGATGATGGGGCATTGGTCCATCGTTTGATGGGAAAATTGCGATAATTATAATACCTTAGAATTCCAGTTTTCCATTGATGGAAAACCAGAGTAAGTTCACAACGTTTAAGTGTTTTGATTGAGCGTGGGTTCGCAACTGTTGTTGGTTGATGATGGGGCATCGGCCCATCATTTGATGGGAAATTGCAATAATCATCATTCCTTAAAATTCCAGTCTTCCACTGATGGGAAAATCATTTATGGAAAACCAGAGTAAGTTCGCAACGTTGAAGTGATTCGATTGAGCGTGGGTTCGCAATTCGTGTGGGTCGCTGATGGGAATCAATCCATCAGTTGATGGGAAAATTGGAATAATTATCATTCCTTAAAATTCCAGTTTTCCATTGATGAGAAAATCATTGATTGAAAGCCGGCGTAAGTTCGCAGCATTCAAGTGATTCCATTGAGAGTGGGTTCACAATTTGTGTTGTTCGATGATGGGGCATCGGTCCATCCTTCGATGGGAAAATTGCAATGATTATTATTGCTTAAAATTCCAGTTTTCCATTGATGGGAAAATCATTGATTGAAAACCAGCGTAACTTCGCAACGTCCAAGTGATTCGATTGAGCGTGTATTGGAAATTCATGTTGGTCGATGATAGGAAACCGGTCCATCCTTTGATGGGAAAATTGCAATAATTATCATTCCTCAAAATTCCAGTTTTCCACCGATGATTTTTGATTTGATCATGCGATGCTGATATACCTACGTAGTCATCCGCCCATGATTTTTATGATATTGCCAATGAAACTCGATTTAACATGCTTACGTCACCAGAAAAAAAATGAAAAGATTGGATTCCCGCGATCACCAATTTTATCCCGAGATTGATTGGACCGAGGTATAACGCTCAAACGGTTCCACGTGCGAATCCACGCGTGTAAAACGTAACGGAAAACATGACCGCACGAATGACTCGATATTAGTTTTTTTTTCTTTATTCCTCGTTCGATGCATGTTACCGATATTCTATTTTTCGAAAATGAAAAAAAAATAAAACAAATCGTCTGAATTTTTGGTAAAGTCGAATTATCTTTGTACGTCCAATCTCACCTGAACATACAGAATTATTCTGAAAAAAGCTTCACTGATAGCTTTTGATAGTATAGATTTTGATAGCAAAATAGTTTAGTATTTGATGATTTGGATGATACAAAGCGACATTCCAGTATTTCAAGATGTTTACTTTTTCGATTTTAACATTTTTTAAGATTTGTTTCGTTTTCATTAGACACCAAAAATCTTGCAAATTCGAAATTTGCTCATTGCTTTCCCATCATTTTTACACATCGGCAAATCCTTTTCTATGAAGAAGAGCTTTCACAGTTTTGACTTCCTCATAGAGGAAACTTTGTTAATACGAAAAAATAATGAGAAAGTGATGAGAAAATCTCGAATATGCAAGTTTTTTGTTTTTTTTCTGGATTACCTGGGTTAAAACTAAAAATTGTAGCTTCATATAGTGACATTTTAAGCACAATATCATGACTTATGTTCAAGCAAGAGCATTCATGCGCTTTTTGCAAAAAATTCAATATTTTTACAAATCACGAATTCCAAAAAAAATGTTACACTATTTTGTAGAAAAAAAGTGTTATGGTTATAAAATATTTATTTGGATATTTATATTTAATATTTAATGATGGAGCATTTTTTTTTACAAGCTAATGATATTCATGGGAAAAATTTTATTTACATTATTTTTGTTTTGCCTTGAAAAATTAAAGCGACGGTAAAATAATAAAAATAAAAACTTTTAAGAGTACGACTCGAGTACTTCATGGATATCAGAATTTTCTCAGAATTATCCTTGGCACGCTCAGCAAAAAGGGGTGAGTAAAGTTTAAGGAATGTTCTTTCAAGGCTTCGAGCATATTCGAGCATTAATAAGACAGCTAATTAAATATTTTACAAATGCCAACCGCGTGGACGCCGTTTCCACTTAACGCGCAAACTTTCACTGTAAATTTCGCAGTTAGCGTTACCGCCCTCGAGAGTATACAATATAAGCAAGTGTAATTCTTCCTTATAGCCCTCAATGAGGGAGGATTATATTAGATGAGGGAGATTGGGGAAAAATATATCACCAAGTGATAAAGTTTAATTTCAACGGCTACATTTCTAGTCATAAATAAATCATGTCCGTTGAGATATCATGAACGCTCGAATTTTTTCTTGTAGTGCTATATATTAAGCAAACTCAATTAAATTTTTAACCATTTTTGTCAAAAACTACAGAAGTTGTGATTTTTTTCGTAAAAATTGTCATTTTTCAGTTTTTTTTGGATATTATAATTTTTTTAAATATCCCAATCAGATGTGTTTTATAGTAGTTTTCTCCATACATAAATAAATTAAATTTGAAAATTGAAAAACGAAACGATTGAAGTGTAAAAATTGTTAGTGTTTAAGAAAGAATTTTCATTTTGATGTAGCAGTGGTCTATTTAGCTCCTATATTGAATGTGGGTCATTCCTTGTCAAATCGACCAATAGTTGGAATCAACCCCTTTCAACCCCTTACATTAATTAAATGCATCGGGAGAAAGTAGGGAAAAGGGGTTAATAAAGGGTCTTATTGTTAGTGCGCTCGGGTGCCCGACAGGCTCATTTACACAGTTGTAATATAACTTCGGAGGTTTGTATCCACGTTTAACCGCCCATCGTTGCGCAGATCGAAATGCATAGTTTCATTATATTCGGTTTCACTAATTGTCACTTGACATGTTTTACAACTCATTATCACCCTAGAATTAAAATTTTCCTCAAATATACTTTGAATTTGTGCGCTAATATTAAGGTTGTTTAGAAGCAAATCACGTTTAATGAGAAAATTCTGAAAATTTGGTATGTTTTTCAATGAAGTATTTAAGAGGGTGTGTAAAAATTTCACGACGATTTGGAAGCTCGTTATCGAATAATTGAGATTAACAAATTAAATAAAATAAAATGTAGTCTTATGCAAACTGATATAACTTTGCGATAAGTTTTTTTTTTGACCTCTTAATTTTTTAATATCCACAATATACCGAAAGCAACGGAAAGAAAACGAAGTTTATTGATAAATATTTTTTTTATTTGTTTAAAAAATTGTTTTTAACAAAACGTTAATTTCTTAATAACGAGCTTCCTTATCATCGTGAAATTTTTATACGACCTCTTAAATACCTCATACAAAAACATACCAAATTTTCAGAATTTTCTCATTGTTCGTTATTTTAAACCTTAAGGAGGTTGAAGTAATGATGATAGAATTCTGAAAACTTGGTATGTTCTTACATGAAGTATTCAGGAGGTCGTGTAAAAATTTCACTGAGATTGAGAAGCTATTTATTGAACAATTAACATTCAAAGGTTTCATAGCTTCTAAACAACCTGAAGTGTTCCGTACCGACCGTCACGAAATTCGGGATACAGACAGAATTGCTGGGTGGGGGTCGAAGAGTCGACTAACCAATATTTCGAACGGCTGAAATCCCGAATTTCACGATTACGAGCGTTCGAATAACGTAGCGCCGAAATCCGAACGCCAGAAAAGCGAAAGCGGAGAGAGCCGCCCCATGCGTAAGATAGAGAGAGATGCGCAGTCGAGAGAGCCGTCCCATGCGTAAGAGAGAGAGGAGGCGCATCTCTCTCTCTCTTACGCATGGGACGGCTCTCTCGACTTTCTCTTTTCTGGCGATCAGGATTACGGCGCTTCGTTATTCTAACGATCGTAATCGTAAAATTCGGGATTTCGGCCGTTCGAAATATTGGTTAGTCGGCTCTTCGACCCCCATCCGAATTGCTTGGATTTTCCAACGACAAAAAAACCTTCAATCATCATTGGTTATTTTTCTCACCCCACGTTACAATAACGTTAATCTCACAAGCAACGATATTTTCTATCTTCTCATTTATAATTCTTTTCTTCCAAAACTTTCACGAGCAAAATCTGGCGAACACATTTTTTATTACACCAAAAATTTCCGTACATTTACAGTTTTCTAAGCCGGATTAAAGAGGGAAAATTCTCAAGTATCAAACATTGGTCGCTCGCAAAAAAAGGCCATAAACGGCCCTCGAAGCGGTCACCCCGGTCACCACTACGCACTATATATATATGAGAGTCCACACCAACTCAGAGGTGTTTGACCCTGACCCCCTGCGATTTGTTCCATTATATTTTATGTTATTCAGCCCATGAAAAAACGTACTCCCAATTGTTTTCAAATTTTTTGGACCAGCCAGCATCTCAACAAAAAATGACCAAACCTGATTTTTGACGGAAAAACGGGTCGGGGTCGAAGAGTCGACTAACCAATATTTCGAACGGCCGAAATCCCGAATTTTACGATTATGAGCGTTAGAATAACGAAGCGCCGATATCCCGATCGCCAGAAAAGAGAAAGTCGAGAGAGCCGCCCCATGCGTAAGAGAGAGAGGAGGCGCATCTCTCTCTCTCTTACGCATGGGGCGGCTCCCTCCGCTTTCGCTTTTCTGGCGTTCGGGATTTCGGCGCTTCGTTATTCGAACGTTCGTAATCGTGAAATTCGGGATTTCGGCCATTCGAAATATTAGTTAGTCGACTCTTCGACCCCCACCCGGAAAAACGCCCATTTTTAAAATTCCTAAAAAATTCACAAAAATTCTGTGTCACAAAACAAAAATTTTGGGCTATGAAACATGGTGGAAGTATTTTTTTTCTGGGTTTACGGAGAAACAAGTATATCGACATTTTTGTATACTTGAAATTTTTAGGTGAGGCCTATATAGTTATTGACATAGTAATTCTGAATACTCTACTACACTGCTATTTTTAAGTATTTTATATAAAAACTTGAGTACACCGAGCCTGTTGTTACATTGTGACCGACAGCGTCTCGTCGAACTTGCTTTTATCAGCCATTTCTTGCAGTGCGAAACCTTGCTCGGCAAAACCTACGTGACTAAAACTGCAGTATAAGCCTCCGACTTGAAATGCACTGTGACCCTTTTCAGGCCTGAAAACATTATTAACAAACCTCTTCCAATTTTGCAAAATAAAGCGCCCTTCTTCAGACCAACAGAATCATCTAGATTTGATTTGGATTTGTGATTTGAGTCTTATAATTCTTATTTGGTTATTATTATTCTTAACTATTATTTTCTATTATTTATGATTCTTCTTATTATTTATTATAATTTATTATCATTTCACGTCAAGGCATGATTTTACACATTTAATTTTCCCACCAAAGGCGGAACCTGAATCACTGCTTTTTCCTTTTAACAATAGATGGTGTAAATGTTGCAATCTCACTCAGCTTGCCTCTAACACTTCAAGTTAGAGGCCTTTACCAGCGCATACTGCAGTTGATCCGAAAAATCGAGATATTCTATTTTACTTGTTGAAAGAATATTGTGCATTTAGCTGAAAAATTGGGTAAATTTGGATGTGTTATTTCCATTATTTATATTAATTACTTGTTTTTATTGGCATGTTTTAGAGGTTATGGCATATTTAGAACCTCCTAAAGTGAGGAAAAAGTTATGCCTCACGTAAAAATTTCAAGAATACAAAAATGACGATCTACTTTTTCCTCCGTAAAACCAGAAAAAAAATACTTCCACTATGTTTCATGGCCCAAAATTTTCGTTTTGTGACACAGAATTTTTGTGAATTTTTTGGGAATTTTAAAAATGGACGTTTTTTCCGTAAAAAATCAGGTTTGGTCAATTTTTTTTTAGATGCCGGCTGGTCCAAAAATTTTGAAAAAAATTTGGATCATGTTTTTTGATAGGCTGCATAACATAAAAAATAATGGAACAAATCGCATGGGGTCAGGGTCAAATACCTCTAAGTTGGTGTGGACTGCCTCATATTCTTTCTTTTTACCCATTCATGAACGATCCGGGTACTTTTCCAGTATATTTTGACTGGAAATATTTAACCCTCGAAAAACATCATTTTCTCCCACTCACATCCTTTTCTCGACCAATCACCAATCAGTACACAATTTCATCCCTTCCCACACTCTTTTCACACCTCTTGGATCTCCTAATAAACACATAGTTCATTTTCATCACTCAAACTAGACGGTCACACTTCAAACATCTCTGACTACAGTCAGACATACATACGGTCAAAACATACACGCGCATTTATTTCACATTCATAACATCGAATTTCAAACTATCAAATTATAACCCTTTTAAGATCATTGTATAATCAAGTGTTTTGTTTTGTATTAATAAACTATAATATTATGTTTTCAATTAAAAATAATTTCCTGTTTAAGCTTAATCCCTCGAACGCGAACGCGTCATTAAGGATGTTGAGTCCGTACCGTTCCGTCCAAAAGTTTTTCATTTTACTGAATTGTATTGGGATTGATTAATACTTCAATTCGTATCGTAACACCGTTGATGTGAAAAGAAGTATCGCAATTGTGCATGTTAATGATCGCAAATTCTTATTTACGTATTATATCAAGTTTTCACAATGTTTTTACAAGCGTGGATCAACTTTTGGATGTTTTGTCCAAACTTGACAATGCTAAAATCTCGATAGTGGAAACCGTTCATTCTCAAAAAAATGTTGATTATTTTATATCGCAACTATAGAAATATAACATGAAATTACTTTGAACTGCAAAAAAAACAATATTTTTAAACAATATTGATATTTAAAGTAGTCGCTGTATCAGCTTTACATTTGGCAACGTTGCGTGCATTCGTAAGTTGTGAGAATGTCAAACTGACAGCAAACATAACCTCAAAACCTCTTTATCGTGCATGAAACGGCGTCATCCGTGAACGAGAATGAGTATTTGAATTTCCCGCTACTTTCGGTCTATGCAACGGTGCCGCTATTTTCTTATTTCTTGCTGTGAAAACCACGCACTGTGTTTTTATTATTTATTTACTGGAACACGAGCTTCCTAAATGTCTTGAAAAAATTACAAAATGCTTCTTATATGTTTTTCCTCGAGTGCAATTTTTTTTGTATTTTTGGCATCATTTTTTATAACAAAAAAAAAATAATAATTGCAAATTTACTTCAGTTTTCATAAGGCTACGTGTAATTTTTTAATTCAAATTTCTCAGTAACCAGCTTCCTAATCGTCGCAAAATTGAAAAAATGTCCGGACGTATGTATGTATGTATGTGTGTATGTATGTATGTATGTATGTATGTATGTATGTGTGTGTGTGTGTGTGTGTGTGTGCGTATGTGTGTGTACGCTTTGTGCTTTCCTTAAAATGAATATATCTTGAGAATGGTTTGGGCGGTCGACTTGAAATTTCGTATACAAGTAGATCATGTATGTCCCTATACTCAGTGCAAATTTTGTTTAAATTGCAAAATAATTGTCAATTTGGCGGAACTTAAAATTTTTTGTAAAATGTTTGTGGGTCGTCTAACTTTCGTAATTTTGCAGTTATCACTCTGAAATTTTATGTACGGATACACTTTATAATAGGGACGGTTGAGATTGAATTTGGGAAAAATCGCCCAACAGGTTCGGTTTTAAAAAAAAATGTTAATTTTTCGCAAAAAATTTGTAAGTTCTCTAACTTTTGTAACTTTGCATGTATTGAGCTGAATTTTTTTGTGATGATACATTTAATGAAAACAAAAAATAATACTGAATTTCAGAAAAATCGCTTGAGCGGTTCATTTAAAAAAAAAAATTGAAATTTTCAAACAAATTTTGTTAACGCTCCTACATTCGCATTTTTGCATGTATCGGGATAAAATTTTTTGCACAAATACACTAGATGATAAGAATTGTTAGGGTCAAATTTGGTGAAAAACTAGAGAGGTTTGTTCTAAAAAAAATTTAGACATTTCCAGAAAAATGCTTGTGAACACTTTCGTAATTAAGCGGCTGTTTTGCAGTTGGCACCCTGAAATTTTATGTGTAGATACACTTTATAATAAGAACTATTTAGATTGAATTTGGGAAACTTTGCTCAAGAGGTTTGGTTTGAAAAAAATTATTATTTTTCGCAAAAAATGAGTAAGCTCTGTATCTTTGGTAATTTTGCATCTATCGAGGTGAATT